>AVPN01000413.1:0-43089 GCA_000695325.1 Pleurobrachia bachei | reverse complement strand
GAGGTACCGATGTCAGGGTATGGAGGAAGGTACAAGTTGGTACTTGGAAGGGAGAGTGCAGAAAGAGGTAACCAGGAGCGAGGGAGAATATAATAGCAGGTAGTACCTGCCAGGTACCAAAGATGACAAAAGGAGGCCACCAGAGACTCATGAAGGAGCATATACAAGCAGGTATAAAGGTCAAAGGATGGAACTAAGGGTGCAAAGAGAGGCACCAAGGACTCTGGAGGGAGAAAATAAAATCAGAGGCAGGCTGCAAAAAGGTGGCAAGGAGAGGCCAAACTCGAGGGCTGAGGGAGTACGGAAGGGGGCTTCAAGGTGAAAGGGTGTTCACTGAAAACTTTCCAGTAGGAGATCTTAGGAGAGTGGAGGGAGGAGGCACAGACTGCAGTAAGCTATACGCCAGGTATAGGTCCAAGAGTGAACTTGAAGAGGGGTATGAGACTGAGATCCATGAGTCAGGTGCCATGCGTCTTTCAACAATTAGCCAAATTATGCAGAGCGATCGATTCATAAGATTGGAATCAAATATGGCACAAACAAAACAGAAAGAAACTAGAAATACAAAAATTGCACAGAGCGTCCGGGAGGAACGTATCGAACTCCACAAAAGTGGAAATGAAAAATATCTGGTTCGGCTCGGCTGTGCATGTGGACGAACCAAATAATAAATAGGAGCCGCGCACTAGCACGCGCAAATGCATTTACGAATTTCACTACTGCGCGCTAAATTAAGGAACCCTACTACGGGCTTTTTTTTCTGAAAATTCTCGGACTTTGGATTTTCAGTTGGAATGCGCTACAATTCCCTCGTTTGCGCCGCCGCGCCACACCGCAACGAGGGCCTGTAGCATATGCCAAGATTTTCAGTTTTCTTTGGATTTTTTTTCTCTTGGGTCTCGCATTTTTAGCGCTAAAAAAGTATTTATGACGTCACGAAACAACCTAAAATTGAGTTGCTTTAGACCGATATTTACTTACATCAAGAATATCTTGTGTAGAGGATGCTGTATCATCAGGGTCAATTTGCTCGGCTTCTGGTTCCGTGCCAGTCTGTGGTTCTGGCGGTTCTTGAGTATCCTCAATTAGACTACCATCTCTTAATTCTCCCTCGTTGTCTTGTATGCTAACTAGCTGAAAATTTCAAAGCTAGAAACCCACAAATAACAATTTTCGAGTTGTCAAAATTCCAATAGTTGATTTGACGTTCACTATTCACCTGGTATGGCGACTTGGTTCTTGGTTTGATATTCATGCCACTTTTTAGATTCCTTCCCGTTCTCTTTGAAATAACCTCTGCTGCATCATTATTCTTTGAAACGTAGTTATAAAGCCCGTCCAATATCTCCGTGGAGGTCACTTGATGATACTGCTCCAATATCATTCCACACGCCTGTTGAATAATAGATCTCAACGAATAATACAGCTGTATTTATAAATCTCGATATTAAGGATATTATTCTTGTTAGTGTTCTTATATACCTGTGATACAATGTCCAGGGGTGGCCGATCAGCTGGATTTGTTTTCATCATTTCCATCATCAGATTCTCTAACGGTTCCCCTCTATCCCGGTTCATTGATTTGCTCTTCCCCAGCCACAGTAGCACAGTGCCGATAGAGTAGACATGATTCTGGGGGGATGGCAATGATGGAACATTATGAGAAAACCACGGTTACAAAGAATTATGTTGAGCCGGACAATGAGGTCGTGAAGTGTTCACAACACGGCAGGCTACATGGATTTGTGCACTTCGCAAAGAAACAGTTGAAGAGTAACCGTGCTGTTACCATATCAGGTAGGCTAAAGTACACTTAATTAATTAATCACTTAAGTGATTAATGAGTTAATGAACAGATGCCAAATTGGAAGAATATTAATTCCCAATTATTGCAGGTATTGGTGGAGGTATTGGCAAGGCAGTGAGTACAGCCGAACTGCTCAAGAAAGAAATGCAGCTACACCAAACCAATACCGTATCATTTGTTACAATGACCGAACTATGGGAACCAAAAGAGAACAAGGTATGTAAACAATTGCCTAGTTAGACTGTGTTTCGGGCAAAAAGGAGGGTTAGAACATAACAAAGTAAACAACCGAAATTTCATTTTTACAAGTAGTGAACAGCCGACAGTTCATTTGAACTACATTTGTGTTTACTGAAGAAAAAGATATTGGGGTATACATTATTGGGGTATGTATTAACAGACTGTTATTATTTTCAGGTGCTCGAAAACATAGAGGTACAGCGGAATATTCCATCAATACAGATCAAATTAGAAATGGATGAACCTGAGGTGAAGGCGTTAGGATATCAGCCACCTGAGATGCGACACCCACCCGTCAAGCCCATCCCGCGGCAACCAAAGTTCAAGAAACACACCCAGAAACCGAAGGATAAAAAGGAGTACCAATTTGCTAACCATCAGAAGAGATTGGAGGAGAAATTCCGGCCAAACAAGGAGAATGAGGGGTCAGGCAAGGGAAAAGAGAGGAGACCGAGGGGTGGGAAACAGGGTCAGAAGAGAAAGGAAAGGGCGAGTGAGAATGGAGAAACGACGAATCAAGAAACAAAGCCAGACAAACTACCAGACAAACAGATAGACAAACCGCCTTCAGACAAACTGCCTTTAGAAAAGGATCACACAGAATGATATTTTACAATTTTTAATTTTAACTTACCGCCATCAGGTTTTCGTGTTTTATCTTTTGTCGATGTAAATCTGAAATAGTAAACCAATTTTAGAGCTGCAATTTAACACACATCTCCCCTCCCAATGCAATGTAGAACTACAATTTAACACATGTCCCCTCCCCAATTTAGGCTAGCAAGATGAGTCACAAGATTGCTGCTTCAGAACTCACATTCCTACTACTAAAACCAGAATCCCAATTCCAATGGCAACCATCATCCGACAGAATCTCTCGTTATACCGAGTTTCTTTCAGAGCTACAATCCAAATTTGCAGTTATTGCTTGGTCTGGAAGTGCAGCCGAGATATCTACCTCAAAGATTGAGTTACTGTTATTGTGTGCCGGTGCGGAACTAAGAAAGCTAATCAATGAGTTGCGAAAAGATGAGCCATCCCTTTCATTTTCCGGTCTAACTGACAAGATAATGAAGAAGTTGCACTCTGACGAATCCCAGATACTCCTCCTCTCGGAGCTCATCTTCACAGATCAACACACAGGGGAGCAGTTCCAGAGTTTCTATGATCGGGTCCAGGACAAGGCAAGTAAAATTAACTGGTCCACTCTGACACCAGATAATATCAAGAATGTTCTGACAGTAATAGCCCTCTCATGTGGAGGCAAAAACCCATATGTCAAGGGACACTGTCTCTCTATCCGAGATTTCAAGGACATCAACTTGAAACATATCTTGAGCACTGCTGAGGAGTTTGAAACGAAACACCCTGCTTTTAGGAAACAGTTCCCACAGAAGTGCTACACTACACTGTTCGGGCAACCCATTCCCAACGTGGCGCCCCCAGTAACAGGGCCACCATTTGGGGCCTCCTTTGGGGCTGCTCCAGCTTCTAGTGGTAGTGGGTTGTTTGGTTCTACCCCAACCACTAAACCACCTGCTCAGCAAGGCTCAGGGTTTGGAGGTGGTGGTTTGTTTGGAGGTGGTACTGGGTCATTTGGGAGCGCTCCACATCCTGATCCTCCTGCTAATGGAGGGTTATTTGGAGCGACTGCCAAACCTCCAGCTCCCTCCTTCAGTTTCGGTAATGCAACACCCGGGGGAGGCTCGGGAAGTGGGTTGTTCAGGAAAAGTCCGAGTCCAGTGAGTGCCGGGGCGGGTCCCACCTCATTTGAAGAACACAAAGCAAAGTTCTTTGTTGACCCGGGTAATAGCGGTGGTGGAGGCACTGTGGCTGCTGTGGGGAGTAGTTCTGATAGCGTTACATTTAGTTTCAAGAGCCCATCTACCACCCCTACCACTTCATCAACTCCCGGTGCATCCTTCTCTTACCAGGGAACATTCAAAGACACCAAGAATATCTTCATGTCAAATAAGGAGAAGGTCAGTACAGCGCCGCTAGCCAGCGCTATTGATATCGAGGGTGGAGAGGTGGAGTCGTCTAGCAGTAGCAAAAGGGCCCGATCTAAATCGGAGGACAAGGGAAGCACCTCCTAACTCTCAGGTCCAATAACTTAAGATTTCACGTCTAGCCATCGCTGTATTTCCCAGCTCCCTTTTTTACCCTACAATTGTTGATCTACCGAACCCTCACAGAGACAATATAATCCCTCTCACCCCTCTACACAAGTCCTCCTACCTATCTCAATACGGAGTGACCCATCACTTGAGAGCAGGACACTGAGAGAACTATAGTCTTAAGAGGATGTGAGTAGTCCAACATCCCGGTCATGAGCCCCGCACATCTTCTCACATATCCCGTATAGATCTTCGTCATTGAGTGGTCCACTTGTTAGTTGAGTCACCTCCTCGAGGGTGAACTCCATCGGGACAGCAGCAGGTCCAGACATCTGTCATGGAGCTAGTGAGGAGGAGGGTGTTGGGGAGGAACCGACTGAAACAAGTGAACAACCAATCAGAACTCGTTATTGAGGTCACGTGACTGATTATCAGCCAATCAGGAACCAGTATTTTTCTGATTCGGTCGATTCCTGATAATGGGGTGTTGTGATGTGCTGTGATATTTTCAAATCTAGCATTGGTGGATTGGGTAGAATGTTCTTTGTAGTTGTGTGTTTGTCTAGTGCTCATGTTTGTGTATGTCTGGGGGGTGTATGGGCAGAATGATAGCAAAACGATAAACAAATCACAGTGCTGCAGCAGAGAGCACACGCAGAGACAACTGCCAGCGGCGGGGTATGTTAGAAGGTTGCAGTTCCCTCCCTTTTTTCTAGCAGGGTGGCCTTAGTTACCCTAGTAACCGAACTCTTTCTTTCTCTCTTTCTCTCTCTCTTTCTCTCTCTCTCCCTCTCACTCTCTCTCTCTCTCTCTCTCTCTCTCTCTCACCCCTACCACTTCATCAACTCCCGGTGCATCCTTCTCTTACCAGGGAACATTCAAAGACACCAAGAATATCTTCATGTCAAATAAGGAGAAGGTCAGTACAGCGCCGCTAGCCAGCGCTATTGATATCGAGGGTGGAGAGGTGGAGTCGTCTAGCAGTAGCAAAAGGGCCCGATCTAAATCGGAGGACAAGGGAAGCACCTCCTAACTCTCAGGTCCAATAACTTAAGATTTCACGTCTAGCCATCGCTGTATTTCCCAGCTCCCTTTTTTACCCTACAATTGTTGATCTACCGAACCCTCACAGAGACAATATAATCCCTCTCACCCCTCTACACAAGTCCTCCTACCTATCTCAATACGGAGTGACCCATCACTTGAGAGCAGGACACTGTCTCTTGATATCAGAATTCTCCTACACTCATCAGGTTGTAGGGCCAGTACAGCCCCGCACATCTTTTCGCAGATCCCGTATAGATCTTCGTCGTTGAGTGGTCCGCTTGTCAGTTGAGTCACCTCCTCGAGGGTGAACTCCATCGGGACAGCGGATCCAGACATATGTCATATGGAGCTAGTGAGGGGGTGTTGGGCAGGAACCGACCGAAACAAGTAAACAACCAATCAGAACTCGTTATTCAGGTCACGTGACTGATTATCAGCCAATCAGGGACCAGTATTTCCTGATTCGGTCGGTTCCTGATATTGGGGTGTTGTGATGTGCTGTGATATTTTCAAATCTAGCAATGGTGGATTGAGTGGAATGTTCTTTGTATGTGTTTGTCTAGTGCTCATGTTTGTGCATGTCTGGGGGTGTATGGGCAGAATGGTAGCAAGACGATAAACAAATCACAGTGCTGCAGCAGAGAGCACACGCAGAGACAACTGCCAGCGGCGGGGTATGTTAGAAGGTTGCAGTTCCCTCCCTTTTTTCTAGCAGGGTGGCCTTAGTTACCCTAGTAACCGAACTCTTTCTTTCTCTCTTTCTCTCTCTCTTTCTCTCTCTCTCCCTCTCACTCTCTCTCTCTCTCTCTCTCTCTCTCTCTCTCGCTCTCTCTCCTCTCCTCGTGGGACACACATTTCATAGCTCTCTCGGTTGATTTCATCAAACTACTGGACAGTGACATACTATACACTGAGAGCGGGTTGATTGGGGGCAATGATGTATGAGCTATTTTTCTACACTTCTCAATTAATATTTGATTTGTAAAATGAGCGATGTTTTTTGTTGTAATTTTTATTAACCCCCAAAATAATTCTCAACTGTGTTCTTTATTTTCACTCATAAAATGCACAACTGTGTTCTCAATTCATTTAACCAGATCTGTTATTGTATTAGAGTGAGGACGTGATATGCTGAGTGGGCGACTTCTCCGTCTTTCTATCTCAACAGGTAAGACAGATCAGGTAGCTCCCCGGTCCTAATTCCCACACACAATCTTCTCCCAATTTTATACCCCATTTTACATAGACACTCCCCAACACAATAGTAACACGTCCCATAATACCAACAATCCCCCTATTTTCCCTCCAGGGGCGCCTCTCCACCAGACAGCATGGATGTCCACTTCCAAGAGTGGAGGGGGAGGATGGAAGAAGAAGGGTAAAAAGCAGCGCAACAATCGATCTAGTGATGCTGGTCAGAGGAGTGAGCTGGGTATAGCAATCAGGGAGAGCAAGAAACAGTTCTGGGACTACCGACAGGAGTTTCAAACCAAACATCTTGTACCGTACGTGTTTTGCTCTTGGTAATGAAATTACCCCACCAGGCGAGCAATAATAGGGGTGACTTCGTAACCAATTTTGCTTAGGTTTTATATCATCAGAGAGCCGCTTATTCCCTTATTTATAAGGACAATCGTCCTCGATCGTATTGACTATGTACCCCAATTCATGTCGCACTGTACGATTAACTTCGCAGGATGTTGAACGCTGACCCGGTGGCACAGAGAGTATTTAGTACTGATTGGGGAAATAAGGATGATGCATTTAACAGAGACCTGGGAAAACTCTACGATACTCTGAGTAGTGGGAAACACCCTGATACTGGATCACAGTTCGGTTATTCTTACATAACAACCATCAGCAGAGACAAAGATCCTCTTATTAAAACTAGTGAGTGTAACCATCCCTAATGAGTGTTAGTTTAATTGTGACTTGTAAGGTTTTACAAACTTTGTGTTACTGATCTAATCTCTTCCCATCAAGTATCCCAAAACACTATTATTTCAGTTGCGGTGAATCACACCAAGATGAAGTACCTGGCTGCTAACACTATA
This sequence comes from Pleurobrachia bachei, assembly GCA_000695325.1. Lineage (NCBI taxonomy): Eukaryota > Metazoa > Ctenophora > Tentaculata > Cydippida > Pleurobrachiidae > Pleurobrachia > Pleurobrachia bachei. Next base: position 35,824 of record AVPN01000413.1, on the reverse strand, counting down.
TTATTTCAGTTGCGGTGAATCACACCAAGATGAAGTACCTTGCAGCTAAAATGGATGTTGACCCTGCCAAACTGAGGGGTCCCCAAATCAAGTACCACCCTCACATGGAGGTCAGGGTCCTGGACAGGATGGAAAAGAACAGGAAGGGAAGGGAGGAGGTGATCTGGAACAAGTGCAACTACGTCCGAATGAAACAGGCTGAATATGCCCGGGCGTTAGGGAACAGATATGATTCATATTATGTCTACAAAAGAGAGATAGGTCAGAATGTGAGGTTGGTTCACTCCCGGAACCAGGCTTTCTATCGGTGGGTGTATTACCATGCTGACACGGGCCAGGTTGTGGAGTTACATGGGAAACCTGCGGCTCAGATGCACCGGTGGACAGAGCTGAAGGAGGAGAGGGATAGTGCGCTGAGGGATATCGAACTGAATGATATTAAAACTTATAAACACTGTATTGAAGCACTGGAGATGGATCCTATCTACATTCCTACACAAAGGGTGGGTTAATTTAGTTTTGAATCATAGTGTACTCGAGATATTTAGTGAAGTAGTTGACAAAAAACTAATTTTGAGGTTGAATTTTCATAACTAAACATCTAATTAATAACCCTATCCCACTAGATGCCTAAACCGAAATGGTTCCGCAACCACACCATCTCTACCCTGACTGAGGCCCAAATTAAGACACTCCAAGACAAGAAACTTCACGGTTCGATAACCCCAGAAGAAGAAGAGAACGTAGTTATACCTGCACGTGCAACAAAATTCAACGAGCACATCCAAGGATGGGAGGCAGCCGATCAGAATGTACAAATAGGCAGTGATTTCGAGTTTGGGATACCGCTTACTATCAGAGATCCTGTGCCTCAGGTTCATGGCGGAGGAGTTGAAGAACTTGAAGAAATTAAAGAGTAGTTTGATCATTACTTACCTTAGTGAACAGTGACCCTAACTTATTGAAATACTGTTATGTTTTTGTACCATGAATGAAAGCGTTTTTACTTTTATTTACCGACTGACATACCTCGAGGAGACTGGTACAGAGACAAAACAATATAGATCTGCATTATTCAAAGCCCTCCCTATAACAGCCCACATGTTCCGCTGCTATGGATAAATACCTTAAATTTTGGAATGAGGAAAAGGTTCAGAGTGACATTTTCGTAAGTAACATCTTGATTCCTCCCTTAGTATTTCAATAAGTATATTCATCTTGAATCATATCTTGATACCCTCTCTACCGGCCCTTCCAGATGGAAATAAAAACGTCCTTCTCCCCTGTTTCAGAGTAGCCCACAAGGCAACATAAAATGGGCAGTATGTCCCTCAAAAGGAGGCAACGAGATCAGGGCATGTGCTTTCAACAGAAACCAATACAAAATTGTACGTACATCATCTCAAAACAGTTCACACATATATTTGTTCCTGGGTGTAACAGGGTTTGATTAATATTAGATAATTAATGAATTAACCATCTTCCCCAGCTGTCTATTAGAGAGAAGGACGGGATACAGGATGATGGAAACACTTACCCGTTTAGACCTCCAGAAAACAACGAACAAATCTTGTAAGCAGTTGTCGAAAATACTCCCACCGGAGAAAACTAACCACGTCTTGCTTCATGTATAAACCAGTTGTGTACGAATGACAAACACGCCCCACTCTCAAATATTCTCTCTCAGGGTTCAGGCGGTTGATTGGAACCCTAAGAATTTGGACCAGGTGGCGGTCGGTTTGAGTAGCGGGAATGTGCTACAGTGGAACATAAACACTGGAAAGTGTATCAGACATTATCAAGCGGTGAGCCCCTCTCCATCTCCCTGACAGTGCCAACATCTTCTGAGTGTTGCCATATGTCTGTTTTTACCACTGCTCACCAGCTGTTGTGACAAAGATTTTACTATTCCCGCATTACGGTCTGTCTAACACGGGTCTCTCCAATATAGGACCGACGTGATGAGGGTATCTACATTAGAGCCCGTAGTATAACCTGTGTCCAATGGCTCCCAGATGATCCCCACCTCTTGGCGTGTGGTTCAATGGACCCCTTCTTCTTCGTGTGGGACGTCAGACAACCCAAACCAGTTTTGGTGAGTGGTAATCCGTGACTCGAGGTTTTAGATAGAAAACTAAAAAGAGGTTTCAAATTTTAAGCAACTGAACCCCATGTGAATCAGATGATTTGTTTTGGTACGCGCTGAACCCTAAATGTGATGAAAGTTAACAATTCCAGCACTACGCGCACGAGCCCTATGTGTGGCATCCCAGAAAACCAACCTGAACCATGTCTTCTCTTGAGTCGCCTGAACCACAATTCTCTTCTCAGACCATGAAAACAAATAACCGAGTTTTGGACATCAAGGTTGACCCATTTAACGAAAATCAGATCTCTGTGGCGTGTGATAATCATGATGTTATGATTTATGAGCTGAGACAGGTATAACTGCAGTTGAATAGTTGACAATAGTATAGTAGCAATAGCCGCACTTTTGACTTTCTTGCTAAATATGTAGCTACTATAGGCATTTAAAATAATATGCCCCCTCATTATCTCTATCTCTATCTCTCCCTCTCTCTCTCACCCTCCCTTCCTCTCATCTCCGATCCCTATCCTTTCTCTCTCATTCCCTAAGTAACTCTATCCCTCTCTATCCCTCAGGTTGGCGTAGACAAGATGAAGAATGATCGGAACACTATCCCCAAATTCAAGTTCTCAGCGCACGAAACTAAAACAGTGAGATGTGAGTGGAACCCTCAGAAGAGCAATGTCCTAGCTACCTGTGGACAGAAAGACATCAAGGTATAGAATGTTGCTCGCCCGATTTCCAGAACCATCCATTTGTCAGATTCTGTCTGTGTCCTTTGCATCTTTTGCTTTTGGGGTTGATTTGTAATTAGAAAATATGGGACTCTAGAGCTGTTCAGGCTAAACAAATCCCCCTTTCTATTTCTATCGATTTATATTATATCTCTTTCAGATTTGGGAGCTAGATTACAGTATGGATTACAGTCAAGTGAAGGAGAAGATGTTAATTAAGACACGGAACAATGCTCATATAAAGTGGAGCCCCCATTGTGAAAACATGCTTGCTTCTCACACCCACTCCTCCACATTTATAGAGATATGGAACATCAACCAGAAGTAAGGGATTATAGTAGTTAGTTGCTCAACCCAGCTGTTACATCGAAGAAGGGCTAGATTGAGAGTTCTGAAAATTCCGAGATTCGTAATATCGTTTTCTTGCCCCCAGGTTCCGACCGTATCGACTATTCAAGACAAAGGCTTCTTCTAAAACGTTCTGTAAGTCAACCATAACAAATATATCAAACATGTACTACCTAATTCTACTATTAGTCTCTCAATAATTAATATATATGTCTTCTATAACCGCATTTCAGTTTTTGTCTCGTCGTTGAAGCCTCCTTGGCCAGGAGATTACTGTAGTGCAGAAAGCTCTGAATTGGATAATCTATCTCATCACTCTCAGTAGTGTTCTCTCTGTCAATATCTTCCACAACCAGACCACAATCAGTGACCATCTTGAGGAGAACTATCCGTGTCTGATACAACTCTATCTTGACCAGGCCTGCCTTGGATGGGCCAACTATAGTTTCCAACTCTTTGTGTACTGGTGAAGAGGGCATCCCTAGCTTGGCAACCAAGTAGAGACCTTCTGATACAATCACTGCTAGCTTGTCCTCAGGGGTAGAGAGTAGACGCTCGGGAAGGCCGGAAAGGTCGAGATCTCGTTTGTGTCGTACTGTCTCCAAAATAATTCCTGAGAGAAATGGAGTTAATTTTCTTTAAATTCAGAGTTTCCCTGCTGATATTGCTGTTTCCCATTTCAACTGATGAGTTGCCCCTGAGATAGGTCAGAATGTGAGGTTGGTTCACTCCCGGAACCAGGCTTTCTACCGGTGGGTGTATTACCATGCTGATACGGGGCAGGTGGTGGAGCTACATGGGAAACCTGCAGCTCAGATGCACCGTTGGACAGAGCTGAAGGAGGAGAGGGATAAGGCGTTGAGGGAGATCGAACTGAATGATATCAAGACTTATAAACACTGTATTGAAACACTGGAAATGGATCCTATCTACATTCCTACACAAAGGGTGGGTGAATTTAGTTTTGAATCATAGTGTAATCGAGATAGATACTATCTTTTAGTGAACTTGTTCTAATTTTGAGGTTGAACTATCATAATGAAACGTCTAATTAATAACCCTATTTTTGTCCCACTAGATGCCTAAACCGAAATGGTTCCGGAACCACACCATCTCGACCCTAACTGAGGCCCAAATTAAGACACTCCAAGACAAGAAACTACATGGGTCCATAACACCAGAAGAAGAGGAGAACGTGGTTATACCTGCACGTGCAACAAAATTCAACGAGCACATCCAAGGATGGGAGGCAGCCGATCAGAATGTGCAAATAGGCAGTGATTTCGAGTTTGGGATACCTCTTACTATCAGAGATCCTGTACCACAGGTTCACGGTGGAGGAGTTGAAGAACTTGAAGAACTTAAAGAATGGTTATCCTAACTTAGTTAACTTATCGAGTAGTTGTCCTAACTTTTTGTTAACTTATTCAAATATTGTTTTTGTACCATAAATGAACGCGTTTTTACTTTTATTTACCGACTGATATACCTCGAGGAAACAGACTGAGATACAGAGACAATGTAGATCTGCATTATTCAAAACTCGCCCCAACAGCTCACATGTTCCGCTGCTATGGATAAATACCTTAAATTTTGGAATGAGGAAAAGGTTCAGAGAGATATTTTCGTAAGTTACATCTTGATTCGAGATACCCTCCCTAACAATACTCATATTGAATCTTGAATCATATCTTGATACCTTCTCTACCGGTCCTTCCGAATGGATATAAAACGTCTCCCTGTTTCAGAGTAGCCCGCAAGGCAACATAAAATGGGCAGTATGTCCCTCAAAGGGAGGCAACGAGATCAGAGCATGTGCCTTCAACAGAAACCAATACAAAATTGTACGTACACACACCATCTCAAAACACACATATATTTGTTCCTAGAAGTGTAATAGGGTTAATTAATTAATTAATTACTTAGCCATCTTCCCCAGCTGTCTATAAGAGAGAAGGATGGAATCCAGGATGATGGAAACACTTACCCGTTTAGACCTCCAGAAAACAACGAACAAATCTTGTAAGTACCCGTTTAGACCACCAGAAAACAACGAACAAATCTTGTAAGTAGAAAATATTTCCACCGGACAAAACAAACCACGCCTTGTTTCATAAAACCAGTTGTGCACGAATGACAAACAGACCCTACTCTGAAATATTGTGTGTCTCTCTCTCTCTCAGGGTTCAGGCGGTAGATTGGAACCCTAAGAATTTGGACCAGGTGGCGGTTGGTTTGAGTAGTGGGAATGTGCTACAGTGGAACATAAACACTGGAAAGTGTATCCGACATTATCAAGCGGTGAGCTTCATAACTCCTCCATCTCCCTCACAGTTTTGCAACCCTGGCAGTGTAACGCTGTAATTCAATGTAACTCCGCCATGCCACCCTCTTCCGAGTGTTACCACATGTCTGTTTTTACCACCGCTCAAAAGTTTATTCTGTTGTGACAAAAATTTTACTATTCCCGCATGACGATCTGCTCGATACGATCTATCTCATACGATCTGTCCAATATAGGACCGACGCGATGAAGGTATCTACATAAGAGCCCGTAGTATAACCTGTGTCCAGTGGCTGCCAGACGATCCCCACCTCTTGGCGTGTGGTTCCATGGACCCCTTCTTTTTTGTGTGGGACGTTAGACAACCCAAACCAGTTTTGGTGAGTGGTAAACCGTGACGAGGTTTTAGGTAAAAAACTAAAAAAGGAGTTTCAATTTTATAGGACATTGAACCCCATGTGAATCAGAAGATTTGTTTTGGTGCGCGCGGATCGCTAAATGTGATGAAAGTTAACAATTTCAGCATCGCGCGCACGAGCCCTATGTGTGGCATCCCAGAAAACCAACCTGAACCACAATTCTCCTGTCAGACGATGAAAACAAATAACCGGGTTTTGGACATCAAGGTTGACCCATTTAACGAAAATCAGATCTCTGTGGCATGCGATAATCATGATGTAATGATTTATGAGCTGAGACAGGTATACAGTTGAATAGTTGCCAATAGCAATATTCAATTGCCGCACTTTTGACTTTCTTGCTGTAAGTAGTTAAAATAATATGCCCCCTCATTATCTTGATCCCTCACTCTCCCTCTCTCCCTTCCTCTCTGGTCCCGATCCTTTCTCTCTCATTCCCTAACTCTAACTCTCTCTCACTCAGGTTGGTGTAGACAAGATGAAGAATGATCGGAACACTATCCCGAAATTCAAGTTTTCAGCCCACGAAACTAAAACAGTGAGATGTGAATGGAACCCCCAGAAGAGCAATGTCCTAGCTACTTGTGGACAGAAAGATATCAAGGTATACTGTTGTCTTGTTCGACCCTCTCTCCCCGTGCCCCAATCAAGTGTACTGTTTCTTGTCTGATTACTTGAACCACCTATTTGTCAGATTCTGTCTGTGTCCTTTGCGTCTTCTGCTTTTGGGAATGATTTGTAATTCGAAAATATGGGACTCTAGAGCTTTTCAGGCTAAACAAATCCCCCTCTCTATTTTCTATTCTATTTATATCATCTCTCTCAGATTTGGGAGCTAGATTACAGTATGGATTACAGTCAAGTGAAGGAGAAGATGTTAATTAAGACACGGAACAACGCTCACATAAAGTGGAGCCCCCACTGTGAAAATATGCTTGCTTCCCACACCCACTCCTCCACATTTATAGAGATCTGGAACATCAACCAGAAGTAAGGGATTAGTAGTTAGTTGCTCAACCCCTATTATCTTGTACTTGCCTTGTTATCCCGAAGAAGACTCGATTTTTTGAGACGTCTGATAGAAATATTTGAGAGTGGTTTGTGCTAATTTCGTTTTCTCGCTCCCCAGGTTCCGACCGTATCGATTATTCAAGACAAAGGCTTCTTCTAAAACGTTCTGTAAGTCAACCATAACAAATATATCATACATGCACTACCTAATTCTACTAACTATTAGTCTCTCCTATCAATAAATATGTCTTCTATAGCCGCATTTCAGTTTTTGTCTCGTCGTTGAAGCCTCCTTGGCCAGGAGATTACTGTAGTGCAGAAAGCTCTGAATTGGATAATCTATCTCATCACTCTCAGTAGTGTTCTCTCTGTCAATATCTTCCACAACCAGACCACAATCAGTGACCATCTTGAGGAGCACTATCCGTGTCTGATACAGCTCTATCTTGACCAGGCCTGCCTTGGATGGACCAACTATAGATTCTAACTCTTTGTGTACGGGGGAAGAAGGCATCCCTAGCTTGTCAACTAGGTAGAGCCCTTCTGAAACTATCACTGCTAATTTGTCCTCAGGGGTGGAGAGTAGGCGCTCGGGAAGCCCGGAGAGATCGAGGTCTCGTTTGTGTCGCACTGTCTCCAAAATAATTCCTGAAAGGATGGGAATTAGTTTTCCTTCTAATTCAGAGTGTCCCTCCTTATGTTTCCCATTTCTACTGAGTTGCTCCCCCCTATCCGCAGTTACCCCTTATCCGCAGTTACCTGAAACTTTTTAACTGAGTTGCCCCCAATTACCTGATACTTGTTGTTGCTGTCGCCTGAGACTATGAAGATGAGCCGATAGCACGTCCGTAGGGCAAGTATAAGAGAGAACACTGCTCAAGGCAATGGTGATTATCAGCAGTAATCGAGCAAGCATGGTGAGAGTCATCAAGTCGTTAATTAGTAGTTGATTATCGAGCGAGGTTAGGTATTGCCCACTCCTACCAACCCTTTTATAAGCCTCACCACCGGTATCTCGATTCTCACGCGGTACATCATGTCGAAAGCATCACGTATTTCGTCCCTTTAATTCGCCGAGAGTGCTGGTAATTTTGGAACTTTCGATCCGCTGCTTCTCCACTCGTCAAGCAACCGATCATACAATTCTATACTGAAGAACCGCTCAATTGAGGGCAAAAGCGAAATTACCGTTCAAGGTTTTCAGCGTGCTTGTGATTATTAAGCACACAAACAAACATATTAAAATAATCGAGGGCGAAAGTTCGCTTTCAACTGTGCTAGTTTTTAAATCTCGTCATGTTATACAAGACTCGTAAAAAAGTGGACAAGTACAGGGATTTCAAGGCTCAACCAAACATATTAAAATGATCGGAGGCGAAAGTTCGCTTTCAACTGTACAAAATGTTTAGTTTTTAAATCTCGTCATCTCATGATCATCATCTCTCTTCAAAGTTTCCCTTTTTCCCACAACCATATAGCTTCCCTACACCCCCTTCACTCCTTTCTGTAGATCTACATTGGCATGATCAACCCAATGCTCTACTAACACTGGATCACTCGACCTCTGATGTTACAATGCACGCACGGAGAGATGCAGTGAATACCGAATTCTGGGCTCCATCATGCGCCGTGGCGTGCTCGCCCTATGACGAGATTACCTTTGTGACGCCCCTCCAACGCACTGCTAGACCGTGAGTATCATGGGGGTGGGGTGGGCTATAAGTGACACTGTTGGGGGTATTTCCTCTCCCCTGACCTCGAGTTGCCTTGTTCCACTCTTGAACAAGGCAAGCCTCGAGAGTCCAACCTCGCATGTGCACAATATAGAACACGTGATCGCATGAGGACGATTAGCGAGGGAAGTCCTATAGTCAGGGTGGAGCATCCTATCACCCAAATACCATTCCTGGACAGGCAGTAAGAGTGTAACCAAAATAATTAAACCAAATTCATCTCTTTCTCTCGATTTGTGACGAGAATAATAACAAAATCGTGCGTGTGTTGTTTATTTTTTGTTTAGTGTTTTCTCTTTTTAATATGCTTTAACCACTCTTCTCTCTTTGAGTGTTCCGACCACCCACTCCACCACCCTGGTAACACCCCTCCCATCACCCCTCTAACACCCCTCCTATCACCCTCCTATCACTTCCCTAACACCCCTGTAACACCTCTCCCATCACCCCCCTCTAACACCCCTCCCACCCCTAACACCCATCACCCCTCTAACACCCCCGTCCCATCACCCCTGCCCTCTAACACCCCTATCCCATCACCCCCTAACACATATCATCCCTCTAACACCTATCATCCCTCTAACACCCCTCCCATCACCCCTGTTCTAACACCCATCACCCCTCGTAACACTCCTCTCATCACCCCTCTAACACCCCCCTCCCATCACCCCTCTAACACCACCACCCCTCTAACACCTCTAACACCCATCACCCCCGCCTAACACCCATCACCCCTGTCCCATCACATTATATCCACACACTGTACTGCCTAGAGGGATGAGGAAGCTGGATGCATTCTACTCATCAGCCTCGCCACCCACTACAACATTCCTCCCCGCCTCCGTATCATCTACATCCTCGACTATCATTGAAACCGGAATGATACCATATGAATTTGACCCGTATGTGCAAGCTTTGTTATACATTATAATTGTGCTTAATTAGCAGAGTTTTTAATATTCTCTGTGCTTAATAACAATAATGTCCCACTTTTATTAAAACCTCTCCGTGTAATGACCCATCAATAATTTATATTGTATTTCTGTCTGATTTTACTATGTTTGCTTTTCGGGTTTCGCATTGTTTTGTTCTCTCTCGGATCGCGGGTTAACTTATTACATCTTATTCAGCTGGGTAAAATAGTAGCTCCGAGTTTTGGGTTTTGGGACACAATTCCCATCAAATATTGCTGAGTAAATGTGATTGTGATTATTAACCCCTCCCCCAATAGTATCATCATTTAGACTTTCGTCTGATTTATAGATATCGCTGCATGTTCATTGTTCAATCCAATACTGGTCCCACAATCGTTAAACTCGAAACTAAAAACTAAAACCCCCATCTCCCCTCCAGTGTACTAATGGTCCATGAGCATACTGGAACAGAGAAGAGTAACATCTACACAAAGCAGATCCCAGATCAGAGGGGCCATCGCAAGAAGTTTATCTACCTTGCTAAAAACTATAAACTCTCCCCTGAAACATTTGATGAGAGCTGTCTTCATAATGCTGAGGTTTGTGGGGAGAGTGAGGGTTGAGTAGGGAGAGGATTTGTATTGTTGAGTGAGAGGGTTGAGGGAGGGAGGGAGGTTAGCTGAGGTTTGTACTGTGGGGAGAGGGGGTTCAGTGGGACAAGCTGAGGTGTGTATTGTGGGGGAGAGGGGGGTTAGCTGAGGTTTATATTGTTGGGAGAGAGGGTTAAGCTCAATTGAGTGGGGCGAACTGAGGTGATCCCCCTTTACAACATCTTTAGCCAACCAATCATTTCCTGGAACCTAACAAAACCGCATGAATTCTCTCTATTTATCCCTTTCCTAGGTTGCTGAATCTCAGGGACTCCTCCATGCGGCATCCAACTGGCGTCTTCTGACCGTCCTATTTACAGACACCCAGGTTGTCTTACCATTCTATGACGGGGAGATCAACTTTGAAAACCAACGGAAACTGAAACGCTCAAGTAGGTCTCGGTGGTAGTTCATGTAGGCAAGGATGCCCTTGAATTTCTCACAGTGATTCTCCCGGCCCTGGAGATTGACCATTGTCATTCTAAAACCAGGGTTTTGTTTCCCTAGAATTCTAGCACACACTAGCAGTATTTTCTGATCAGATAGGGTATCATGTACCAGACACTAGTGTTTATTCATAAACCTGAAAACAGCTTCCATTACAGATACACAGTCGACTGACAGGGGTAATGTGATTTCCTCTGACCAATCCCTGGAGTCTCCAAACATTGAATCAGATAGTGACCACACGGACTACAATTTTGGGTAAGAAATATAGAAAACAACAACGAAGTTTTTCAAGTCCCTTTTAAAACTTCAGCCCCCACCTCGAGAGAGCATCTCTCAGATCTGGGGAATTACAACTGTTCCTTCAGAAAATAATTTAACAATTCTCATCCATCAGTCGGAGCTCCTACGCAGAGGACCATGTGTCTATCAGAAGGTTAGAAGAAGAGGACGACCCTAACGATGAGGGTGATATTCACAACGAATCTCAACCGGTACGTGATACCATCCCGGCCCCACTTGCCTTGCTCGACCATGTTAGAACAGACCACCCCAACCCGATATGCTGTCTGTCTCCTGGTCTATGATATTTTCCTAATTACCCGTGTTAGTTTAGTCGGGTTCAGTAGAAATCTTCAATTATATCAGTACAACCGTCAGCTTTTACTCTTACAATGAATTCCTAAAAGTAAATAGTCCACCCGTCGCTGCAGCCACCGACTGCAAACCAACTCCCTAACAACACCCCTCCCCAGCATCTAAATTGGGACATGCTTGATGCTGCGTTTCAACAACAAACCCTCAATCCTGAGAGTACAGAGTGTGATGATCAGAGTGATAAAAGCTCCCTTCCTGATACTGACCCTGCCTTTTACAGCTCATATGATGCCGCTCAGGTTCGTGAAGAGGGGGGGGGGGTTACATTGCTGTAATGAATAGCTGACTCAAAAATATCTAGCTAGTTGGCTGATATGTGTGCCGGCCGCCGGGCATGTTCAATTTATCTCTCTTTATTAGTGGACAGCTGTGGCTTCTTTACAGTATGCTAAGTGATGCGAAACCTATCGGATCTAGTAGATAGCTGACTCAAAAACAGAATTATTGCATGATTTACTTTTGTATAAAGTCTAGTCTGGTATCAATTATAATCTATTGGAATTCAAAAGCAGGTCTTTCTCCCCGCACTGGCCCTCTTTCTTTACCAATAGCACCCCATCCCTGCCCCTTACTAACCCCTCCTTACTAATCCCCCTCCCCTGCCCCCAGGAGAACCCATCTTCATTCCGGCACAACCGAACAGAAAACATCAAGATCAACATCAACTATAAGATAGGATCCCTAACTATCGACATGCTGGAGGACCTCGTAGAAGAGGGGGATGTCCAGAGTGCTTGCACCATGATCCTTGTCCTGGGACACCGGTTAGAGAAAGCTGTCGTGGACTGTCAAGAGTATGACATAGTTGATGAGACAGTCCCATGGTTCTACGCCTACCTGGATCTTCTGTCCAGGTTCAGGTTGTGGAACATCCAGGCAGATATAGTCCAAAGGAGCACTGATGCGATTAAACTGCTGAACAGTACGGGTGAGATTAGGGCCATGTGTGGTAAGCAGACGTGTTATCGACCCCTGAAGAGGGGGACCTGTGATAAGTGTGGACCGGTCACGGTGTGTAGTGTGTGCCGGATGACGGTGAGAGGTGTGTTTTTGTGGTGTCAAGGGTGTGGGCACGGGGGACATTATGATCACCTGAAGGAGTGGTTTAGTACTCAGCGAGATTGTCCTGCCGCGTGTGGGCATGAGTGTGAGTGGTCATGAGAGAGAGGAATGGGTTTGTGTGTGTGTTCATGATTTGTGTGTGTATTTTGATTCAGAGGGTGTTGGTGGGGTAGCGCTAAGAGAAGACAATATCTCCCGTGACGAATTGAAAAGCTGGTTTTTTGTACAAATTTCTGTTTTTTAATCTTTGCAGCACATTGCAGCAATAACATTTATATTTGACTTTTAGTCTTCCCCATAGAACTGTTACAATTTCTGACAGCAATCAACCAATATATTAACACTCCCCAAACACAGCTCAGTATATACACAATACCCAACAATATTTATCTAGAATGGTCCTTGGTATGTCATCCGTCTGCCCACCTGTCTCTTTCCTGCAGTAGCTCCCTGGTTTCTTGTACAATCTTTACCTCATGTAGTATCAGCCCCATCAATTGTAGTGAATGGTACAGTATAGGCCTCACAGTTCATGTAGTATCTGCTACACATGTATAGAAGCCCTGATCCCCTGCAGCTCAGTTCATGTAGCCTTCTTCTGGATCACTGATCCATCCCCGTTCTGCTTGGATGGTCCCAACTCTGTTGAAAATGCAGCAGATTTCTTCTCGGCGGTCAGCTTGGAGTTAAAGATACCATAACCAAAGTAGATTACCACCCCGATAAGGCCGTACAGGGCCAACTGTAGGAGGGCACTAATCTCCAGATGGAAGAGCAGCAGCAGATTCAGCAGGATGGAGAACCCTTGGACAAAGGGTTTAGCAGGGCTGCGGAAAGAGAGATGTTTCTCGGCGGGTTTCAGTTTGAATCTCACCCAAATGAACAGGAGACACAGGAAGGAGAGACACCCTAACACCGTCTCTATTGCAATGACAACATAATTCTGTGCCGCCAGGGCTGTCAGCCCACACAAAACCACTGATGACGTCATGAATACTGTGATGACGATTACAAAGGTGCGGATAATGTGTAGGTGGGAGCTGGATGGGTGAGGGGTGTTCTCTCTCCTGAGGTTCCGGGTGTTGATACAGCAGAGGTGTCACTGGTGTCGTAACTCAGGATAATCACCGCAAGTGCTGTCACCACAAACACTGATAGTGTCCCTCCAGAGATCTGAGCATGGATGGGGGTTGTGTTAGTACAGTTCTCTGTTTGTTACGTCCCCCCATCCCACTTACATACAGAGTACAGACACTGAATATTGATTCCTCCCGAAATATGATCATTTCTCAACTGCAACCCTCATTCAAAGTATAAAAAACTACACTAACCCAACTACTAACCCAACAGTCCAACACAGAGGGAGTGGGACGTATCCCAACTACTAACCATGTGACTGAGAGTATCAAAATCGTATACGATACTGGTGATGATTCCTATTACAGTACACAGGACCACATTCCAAATTGGTATTCGTGTTCGGGGGTCCACCCAGGATAGCCACGAGAACAACAATCCGTCCTGGGGTGGAGAGAGATTAGTTTGGGGTGGAGAGGAGAGAGGAGGTTAGAAACCGTCCTTTCCAAGGACTGGTATGGCTCTCAACGTGACATTGGATTTGGATGGAGCAACCTCATAACCAAATGATATGCCCGGGTACTTTTTTAGGATGGTTTCTAATAATATAATAGAACATTTGCTGTGTTGTTGATGGTGTCAGTGTGTCGATGACTCTCTTTTTCTAACACTTCTAAGTTCTAACTATTTTAACAACTCATCCCCCGCTTAGGACGTTTTGTGGTGATAAAGCTCAACAAAGGAACGATGTTAAGTGACAAATGATGCAGTGATGCCCCTGTTTGATGAGCCCCTAATACTCAACAAGCCCCCCTATGAATGGTATGTAGTTTTTCGATTGTCTGACAAATAGAGACAGCTGGGGTTTTAAGAAAGACCGTACACAGTACCGTACATAGAACGTGCCAGCCCTACACGCGGCTGATCTGAAGACCGTACACAGTACGGAAATTGCTCTACAGTCAAACCTCGATACATGATCCTAGTTAGGGACTAGTTCCTCTCTTTTAACAGGCCAATGCTCTGGCCACCGAATAGGGTCAGGCCAATACTCTGACAACCTCTCTTTGGTATTATACTCTGTCTGCCTCGGGCCCTTGATATACTATACGCATACGGTAATTCCTTACCCAACCTGTTGCCACTCTTCTCTCAGTCTCACCCAACTAGGACGTTTTATCGAGGTTCAACTGTAATATAATTGTTATACTGTTCACACACAAAACCATTCCAAAGTCACTCTTTACAATCAATCATTGATTGTGTACAAATTATTTATGCGTTTGCTAAAATATGCACCCTCGGTAAAAAAGTATATCTTGCAGATCCACCCTAGATCTATCTAGACTCTTAGATAGAGTATGACAACTACATATTGTTCTTGTCTAATTTACACCCCCTTTGATCACTGATCATCACCCCGAAATAGAGTCTCACACACTAAACATGTTAGCTCACACACATGTTCAAAGATTGATGAGTTTCAAGAACACGAACACCATTCCACTACCAACGAAGAGTCCCAATGCACTACAAAACACTACTAATGTCCCCGCTCTAGTTTTCTCTGCCGCTCCCATCACACATTCCGGTGCATAAGTAGACCCTGTCGAGAGGAGAACTCCATTGGTCCAAGCCAGGGCCATATAAAACACCCCCGGGATCCAATCAGAGTGAAACCAGACAGGCAAAGTCCTGGGTTGCACATTACACATCATGATGAGAACAATAAACACTGCTCTGGCAAGGGACAGGGGCAGGACACGTTGTTTAGGGATATGGATACGAGCAGCAGTCATACATCCCAGGATGTCACCTAGCCCAAATGTTAGGAACATGATCACAGCGTAAATGTACCCAGGGATGTTAGATGTGGGGGTGATGACGGGTGCCGGGTAACAGGAGAGTGTGATCACCAAGGTGATAAAGATGGAGAGACAGAACTGCCAGGTCTGGGAAAACACATACCAGAGAGAGGGGGTCTTGTCCGTACTGCTGTTTGATGATATTGAGCTCCTGATCCCATCCTCAGAGTCACTATTAATACCATCCTCCTCTCCTTCAGGTTGCAGTGGTTCAATAAGACCCTGTGCCATGGCCAGTCTGACCTGTCTGTTCCGGGTGAAGAAGAGCAGGAACACAGCCCCGCTTGAGAGGAGCAGGACACATGAAGTTAGGAAGAAGTAGCACCCTGCACTTACAGGATCAGCATGAGCGAGGGTGAGTAGTCCCAGGACTGAGTTAAGGAATCCAGCAGATGATTGTCCCAGAATGAATCCTTGTGTGGCTTTAGGTCCCACCAACCCACACACAACAAAGATTGCCGCTTTGAAGAGAGCAGAGAAACCTCCACTTAGACAGTAAAGTGTAGTAGTTAGCACAAAGTATCCATAGGCCCAATCCCATGTGCTGACAAGCGCTGAGACAGCCAGGAATCCAAATATTAGCACCGACCCGGTCAGACTTGCCAGCACAATAACGATGGTGTGTTTGGTGGTTTTGACACTGAGCATGTAGGTCAGGTTAACCAGCACCGTACAGGTTATCCCCCCAAACTGAAAGTAACACCGGTAGTTATCTACTATCTGTTGATCTCCTATCTCCGTGTACTTTTGGGTGAAAAACCCGGCCGAGGAGAAGACCATATCAAAGGGAATGAGGTAGATAAATCCGAAGAAGGCGGCGGTGAGATAGAGTCCCCAGGATATGGGGGATGTAGGGGAGGGTTTCCGGAGGAGTGGTGTTGTCTCTTCTGTTGTCATAGTAGTGATCTTCCTAGAATACAGGAATAGACACAGATTAAATCTAAACTGCAAAGAACTTGTTTTGTTCAAATATGGTCGATCAAGGCACTAAGCAAGGCACTAAGAGCCTTTCTAGACGAGACAAAATCTCGTGGTGGTGCATGGGATGCAACAGCAAAGTAAAGAGAGAGAGAGAGAGCAATGCAAATACTTCACAGTCAGGGGCTCTGCATATTTGGTGTTAAACAAACAAGTGAACTTCCGGATCCTAGTATTGCACACAAGCGGTCACGTTTTTACCAGGTAAACGTTTGCTTAGCTCTACAACCTTTTTGCGAGGTGGGTTAGAACTTTTAAACAAGTAAACGTGAGAATAAATCAAGGCCGTAAATAATTAAATAATGTCTTGGGCCAATGGGTATACGTATAGGCCGCAAAAATATATTATAAATATCTTATCTTATGCTTATGTTATGGTAGAAAGATAAAGATAGGCGTCGTTCTGGAATAAAATTAATTCTCAGACTGTCTCAGGTTGGGTCGAGCAAGGCAAGATAAAGCGAGATAGTTGTCTTCCCTAGATTGAAGCTAGGTTAAAGTGGGACAGTTGGCTGTCTGGAGAGCTTGTAGAGAAACTACTACACAGGCTGCAGATTCGTGACCTTGCGACCCAGAAATAATCGAGTAACGGGCCCGGTAACTTCATTAAGTGTCATGTGAGACGAATTCCGCAAACATCTGTATTTTGGGGCAGATAGGGATAATTCGAGGTCACGAACATTTCAATTTTCCTACAACCCTTCAGTAGTCCCCTTCCCAAGGCTTCAGCTTCCCTTGATAAAGCAATTTTTATCTTTTATCTGCTACAAATTCGCCACGTTTTTTTGCCTCGGCGTTCGCCGTAAGCCGTTGCATCTTACAACAAAGCAAATATCAAAACACGAGAGTTGTTATAATAATTGCTGCCCAGTGGCTATACCGTAGTGACGTAGTAGTAGTACTATCAAACCATGATTTGCAAGCAGAACAGATCAGAACACATGTAGCTACGTAAAGTGGGAAGGACCCGGGAAGCAAGTTACTACAAGATTTGTGACTGCAGCAGTGTTGAAAAAAATGAAAGAACAGTCTCACCACAGTAACGATAGTTTACTATCAGTCAGACCACTCTTTACTTTCTCTGAGATGTTCTAGAAATCCCTATCTTTGATAATAACATGATATGTTTTCATTCGAAACATGGTGATCCGATCTTGCCCTTCTACTTCTAGAAACTACTCTCAAGAATCATTGACCCTTTCTCTACACACTGTGTTACTTGACTCTACAAAGTTTTCGGTAGAGAAAGGGTGAGTAATGGGTTCTTGAGAGTAGTGTAACACTAACACATGTAACGTACCTCTGCCATTGAGTAGATGACCCGGACTGTAGTGGTGAGAGTACAGAGTCCACAAGAGAACACTGTAAATATCAAACCAGCTATCTCTATGTACTGGATTACTACCAGACCTGGAGGAGAGAGACATGAGGAGAAGATGAGAAAAATTATAGTCAGTAAATGCCCCTAGTTAGAGAGAAAGTGCCTAACACGGAGTCTATAGTTATATGAAAAAGAGGGGAACTAAATTGATACCTTTTTCTTGAAGTGCTCCAATGAACCCCGTAGTACCGTCAATAGAGTACCAGGGCACAAAGTAGGCGATGGAGAAAGCTGTGAGAGCGTAGAAGACCAACACAAACAGGAAGGATATAAATGTGGCTCGTGGTAGGTCTCGTTTGGGATTCACTGCCTCTTCTGCCAGACACACTACTGATTCCAGCCCTACAAAGGCGAAGAAGGCCACCCCTGCCCCTGACACGATACCACTTAGTCCAAAGGGAGCAAACCCAGTCCTCCCACTAGCAGGGTCCACCACTTTAGATAAATTATCCACGTCCCCGTAAATCAGGCCAGTTACAATGAATATGGTGAGGGAGAGGGAGGAGATTGAGAGAATTGCTGTGTTAAGCAATGCCACACCCTTGATCCCCACTATATTGATCGCCATGAAGATGATCATAACGCCCACTGCTAGTAGATCCGTGTGCATCATCCAGCTGGGGAAGGTAGATTCCTGCCACTCAGACACTGTCCCATTCAGTAGGAACCTATCCAGGTTATCAGATATACCCAGGGTTAGGATTGGGGGTTGGATGACAAGCTCTCCGATTAGGAACATGCCCACCACTGCTGAGGTGAATTCCCCTAGTGAGAAGTAACTGTACACGTAGGCACTGCCCGTGCATGTGTACCTGGGAGAGAGGTGATATTGGGGTGTTAGTGAGGGGAGGGGTCTTGATAACAGAATCAGTTAGTGGACTCCATCCCCTAACGATGCCCTTGTCCATTATATATGGACAAGGGCATCGTTAGGGGATGGAGTTCTCTCTTAGTCACCTCTTTACAGGGGCGAGTGATATGACCCCTTTTATAGTCCACTAACTGGAAAGGAACCCAGCCCCCCCCCACGGTCAGCACCTACCTTGATGCTAGGTCTGAGTAACATAGGACGGATAATCCAGCAGCAATACCAGAGAGTAGGTAGCTGATACACGTGGCAGGACCAGCTACCGTCTGTACAATCGTAGGGGTTATCACAAATATACCTGTAGGAGATGGGTAGTTACAAATAGTAGTGTGTGGTGTGTGGGATGGCGTGCCCTCTCTATGACATATAGGGTGATTATTTAGTGGGTTATTTAGTGGGTGAAGCTGTCAGCTCGTAGTTCACCACCCATGATGCCATCCATGCTGATAATATCACTGATAAAATATACTCGACGACGCGACGACTTAATTAAACTTCATCTTCACAAGACGTATAATGTTGACAGTGACAACTTGATAACGTTCTTCTCCCCTCCCCTAACCCCCATATTTTACAGTGTAAAACAACAAGGAGGATATTTGAGGATATCTGATCAAGACACGATGACGAAGCTGAACAGTGAACCTCCACAAATATTTCCTGGACTATCACTAGGTAAATTTCCCAGACTCCCTACTACTGACATGGTGCCCCCTCAATGCCCCTTATAAATGATTTGCTACGTAAGACCACCCACCATGATTTGATTACCATGGTCCATGACATGACATGTAAAACTAAAAGTTTAAAAAAAAGTATAACTAAAATTCAGATTCTAACGTCAGTGGAATAAAATCAATTTCACAATTTCACTCATTGAAGGGTATCCACTCGAATATTTATCATAAATTGGCGGACCCCGTTTGGGTTCTTAATCTGATCTAATATGAGATCAGATCAGCACCGTCGGATTGCTCAGTCTCAATTATCATCTTTCTCACATTCTCACATAGATCTCCCATTGTCTCGTTAAAAACTGCTCTGATCTCATGTTCTCTATTCGCTAAATGTCACACCTCTCGAGTTTGTTAGGTGCTACTCACGACAGACTTGTAGTTGCCAGTTGGTGTACAGCACGGGGATTGGGAAACATAACTTCAAGTTTCCCAATTCCCATAATTAGCGGTTATAATGGGCTGACTTTGAATCATGGTACATAAAGTACATAAAACATACCTGCACCCAGCATGTGAGCTAGTCCCTGTACAATAAGGGGCATGAGGGTGAGGCACTTGCTGAGTTTGTTTGAACTCCCCCGATCCTCTCTGACCTGCACCATCCGCTCCCCGATACTTGGGGAGCCACAACGAAACATAACTACTGAGAGAGAGACACAATTAAGAATAAGACAAAGAAGGGGGAGAGATAGAGAGAGTTAGATATATAGAGAGAGAGAGATAGCAACATAGACAAAGAAAGATATGAAACCTCATGGGGATGAAAGAGAAGACAATGTGTTGCTATACAATAATACACGTGAGGGGAGCTGTACATTGTGGTGCAATATGTACATATGTGTTCATGAGCATATTTCTGAAATTTGCAACTCAAGACCAAGATTTGGTGAATCTAACTATCGCTCGTATCGTTATTCAATAGGAGATCGGAGAAAACTTGCCTTGCTTGACCCTGTCTCAACGGCCCCGCAAGTGTAGAGAAGGGTTAGCACAACAAGTAAAGAAAAAGTTTGAAGACGGTGTCAGGCAACTCAAAAAAATGAGCACGCGTATAGTGGAAACAGCTGCACTGCTAAGTAGCACGATGATAAAAGGACTAGGAGTACAATAAGAAGAAGGGAGCGGTAAAGCTAAAACGGAAGGGGAGGCATTGTACTTAAACACCCTCCATCTTTTTTGTTTTATTTCTCTCCCCCCTTTCTCTCTCTCTCTCTCTCTCTCTCTCTCTCTCTCTCTCTCTCTCCAGTAACCGACTCTCTCTCTCTCTCTCTCTCTCTCTCTCTCTCTCTCTCTCTCTCTCTCTCTCTCTCTCTAAGCTGGCCTAACTACACTTAGATAATCCTGAATCCGGAAAAGAGTGAGAGAAAATGAGTTCTAGTAGGTCGGGGGTAGGCGAGAGCTAGATATAAAATATGCAACTACTAATTATAATTAGCTTGATTTGCAAGCCCCCAATTCGAGTATTGTTGTTAACGAGACGAGAATTTGAGCAGTTGACCAAGTATTTCAAAGAGAAAAAGCCCGAAGGCTGCTTATTTCTAAGAATTTCACATGTGTGATTTAAACAAAGGAAAATATTCAAAGAGAAAAAGCCCGAAGGCTGCTTATTTCTAAGAATTTCACATGTGTAATTTAAGCAAGGAGTATAACAAAGGAAAATAAACAAGACAAAATTTCATCGAGCAATAAATAAATTCAAGCCTTCCTAAATTTGGTTCCTACTGCAAGTGACTGTGATAACTTATTTGAGGAACTCGGGCCCGCTGAGATGTGTGATATATTGATTTTCTCCCCGCTACATTCTCTCTTTATCTGATTCTCATCTTCGCTCTCGTTGCTCTCAAATTATAGCTGTCCGCTTTATGATCCCCTCTAACCACTGCACTGCCACCAACAGCAGGTGGTAACCAGGGAGTTGTGCAATCTCTCTCCATCTCCAGCTATCTTCTCTCTTTCTCTCTTTCTCTCTTTCTCACTCTACCTCACTCTCACTCTACCTCACTCTCACTCTCCCTCTCTAACCAGCTTCTGTTTCTGTCTCCACAACATAACCTAGTTTCTACCTAACTTTTCGATTTGGATCGAAACAGAAGTGGAGTTCAACCCCCTGCCACGCAGTGACGTTCACATTTTTATCCCTCATCTACCTCCCCTACCTCATAACCATCTCTGACTTGCTAACCATCACCCCCGCCATGCCGCAACAACCACCCCCCCTTACAGCACCCCGCAATCACAACAACCTCCCCTTACTGAACAAGCCATCACAACAACCTCTCCTGACAGCTTAGTTACGAAACAACCCCTTTCGGGCGACCTTCGTGCTGACAACCCCTCTTGACACTGACAGCAGCCCGCCATCATAAATCACCCTGACAACACGACCCCCCCCCCAGTGGAACATATGACAAACTATCAGCAGCTATTACGTAACCCAAGAATATCGGTCAAATAAAGCTGGGGTGAACAAATTATACAGAGGGACAACTATACTACCCCACTTAAAAGAATTCACATCTAAATGACCATATTTGTTCAAAATATGATGTTTTGCGATTGCTCTCCATCAAGAGGAACTGCTTGACGTTCCGAATAAATTACCATAACCCTTTGCTAACTCTCATCAGGTTAAAATACAAATAATGAGCTGGGATATAGCTATCGATGGAGAGATAAAGGTAGAGAAAGATAGAGAAGGATAGTTTAATAACCTTATCGTTTTGAAAGGACGATGAATTGAAGGACAATTGAATGATATGTGCAGCCTGTAGCTCTATCTCCCTCGAGGAAGGATATCATTAGGAAAACTAGATAAAGGAGCCGGTCTTATGAGAGAGCCCGTATAATGAAAGTGCTTAGGAACATCTCTGGATAGCTCCAAAAACACATGATAAATTAAGTAACGAGGTGACGTCAAACGAAGTGACGTCCTTAGATCTGTGCTGCTGAAAAACGGAGTACAATATAATCCACATGGTGATCAAATGAACCTGCAACTCGCTTATATTCTGTTATTTTATAACGAATCTCAGTTGTCCATAGATAGGACAATTGAGACTCGGCCTCACTGAGGCGGCCTCAGTATGATATAATACATATTCATCAGATATTCATAAACTACATATACAAAGGGAGGGGGATACAGATGGGATGTAGTTTTGGGGCATGGGAATTGTATAGAAGCAGTAGGAGTGAAATGCACGTCTTGAAGGAGCATATCAATTGGTAGTTGTTCTGGGAAAAAGAGTACTAATCAAGTGAATCTCAATCACACGAAACAGGCAATATAAGAACAATATGAAGTAGTGTGTATATCGAGCCAGAAGCACCAGTATGAGAATCACCAATAGCACAATAGCACTACAAGCTGAGAGACAATGGAGGGATGCTAGCCACGTGGTAGTGCACTGTGTGCATGTGGGCATCACACTCATCTTGTGTTCTGTGTTTCAGGTATATCAGTGCAGATGGATAATGAATGGAAGACTGGGGCCTTAGACCAAAGAGGACAATAACAAAGGGAAACAAAGGAGTTATATTATTTTGGAACTTGGAAATGAGTTTACATGATCAATAAATTGTAGGTAAGTGTAGTAATGAAATTCGAGCTTGAGAGAGACGAGACAGTGATTGAAAAAGAGACAGCAACATCGATTAAATAGTCATATAGAGCAAGGGGGTGTAAATGAGACAGCAAATGATAGAGAGAAAGAGAGGGAAAGAGAGAAGAAAGAGAGAGTCTCTCTCTCTCTCTCTCTCTCTCTCTCTCTCTCAAAACGAGATCAATGTTTGCTTTAGGAAGTCGTTTAACTACGTGCAGAGTGGTTTAGTTTACGTGACATGTCGTCGAACTAATTAGACGGCAACATAATTGTGTCTAATTGCGAAATATATTGTTTGGATAACTGGTATAATTTACTGATCAGTTATAGCTCAGTTACAGGTCAAGTATCTCGCCGGTCAAGTATCTCGCCTATGTTAGGAATCTGGAATATTATTTAGAATCAAACATCACGAAATTTTGCTCAGAGAACAAGTAATAATAATACTGAAACGGATAAAGAAACATCTGAAAGTGCATGCAAAATGAGACCCAATACTTATAGATCTCCCCTTCTCGGGACTCGGTCACAAAGAAAAGAAAATATTACAAGGTTCTTGGGGGTGACGGAATTCTAGGAAATTAATCTCCCACACATCTCACAAGCAAGTCATTTCTCAGTCACACGCTCTGATCTTCTGATTCCAGGAAATTTACCCAACCTAGTTATAGTATCCAAGGTTACTTCCTCTCTTCCCATCACCTATCCAAACAAATATACTTTTCCAGGAACAGGTCCGCCCCTAAAATTGATCCTGTTCTAAGAACAGCAGCTGGTGTCCTGGAAGTGTCCTAGTTCTGACAAAATGTTCCAAACACTGCTAAGATCCACCCCTAAAGACATCTTCTAATAGAACATACACAACAAATAATCCCGTCAGAAAGAGGCCCCCAATTAAAAACGCAATGTAGGAAAACGTTGCAGCAGTTTTGGAGTGGATCCGTGCATTGGGCATATCGGAGTGTTTTCTGTATTGTCCTGCCTTCTTGGAATGATGCCAAGCCAGGCAGCCCAGGGGAGGACAAACTATCAGGGCCAGGATCGCCAGGTGAATGTTAGTTCGAGGGGTGGGCAGTTTAGATTCCTGTGCGTTCTGCATTGAGAGTAGAGCGGAAACTGTGTGTATATCGAGCCAGCAGCAGTAGGAGAATCACACAGTCACCAATAGCACAATAGCACTACAAGCTGAGAGACAATGGAGGGATGCTAGCCACGTGGTAGTGCACTGTGTGCATGTGGGCATGTGCTCATCTTATGTTCTGTGTTTCAGGTATATCAGTGCAGATGAATGGAAGACTGGGGTATTAGACCAAAGAGGACAACAACAAAGGAGAACCGAAAACACGAGTTATTTTGGCACCTGGAAACAAGTTTACTCGATCAAGCAATACATTGTTATAGGTCAGTGCAGAAATGAAACTCGAGAGCTTGAGAGACGAGACAGTGATTGAATAAGAGACAGCGAGATCGATTAAATAGTCAGAGAGCAAGGGGTGTAAATGAGACAGCAAATGATAGAGAGAAGGAGAAATAGAGAGAGAGAGAGAGAGAGAGAGAGAGAGAGAGAAAACGAGATCAATGTTTGCTTTAGGAAGTCGTTTAACTACGTGCAGAGTGGTTTAGTTTACGTGACATGTCGTCGAACTAATTAGACGGCAACATAATTGTGTCTAATTGCGAAATAAATTGTTTGAATAACTGGTATAGGATTTACTGTAACTTCTCAGTTATAGCTGAATTACCGATTACAATCGGTCAAGTATCTCGCCAATTTATGTTCCTGTCTAGTCTTAGGAATCTGGACTATTACAATCAAACATCACGAAATTTTGCTCAGAGTACAAGTAATAAAACTGCTGAAACGGAAAACATCTGAAAGTGCATGCAAAATGAGACCCAATACTGATAGATTTCCCCTTCTCGGGACTCGGTCACAGTCACACAGAAAAGAAAATATTACAACAAGGTTCTGGGGGTAACGGAATACTGGGAAATTAAGATTACTCTCACACATCTCACAAGCAAGTCATTTCTCAGTCACACGCTCTGATCTTCCGCTGAGGTTATATTCTGATTCCAGGAAATTTACCCAACCTAGTTATAGTATCCAAGGTTACTTCCTCTCTTCCCACCTATCCAAACAAATATACTTTTCCAAGAACAGATCCCTAACATTGATCATGTTCCAAGAACAACAGCTGGCATCTTGGAAGTGTCCTAGTTCTGACAAAATGTTCCAAAAGTTACAAACAAGCTGCTAAGATCCACCCCTAAAGACGTCTTCTAATAGCACATACACAACAAATAATCCCGTCAGAAAGAGGCCCCCGATTAAAAATGCAATATAGGAAAACGTGGCAGCAGTTTTTGAGTGGATCCGTGCATTAGGCATATCAGCGTGTTTTCTGTATTGTCCTGCTTTCTTGGAGTGATGCCATGCCAGGCACCCCAGGGGAGGACACACTATTAGGGCCAGGATGGCCAGGTGAATGTTTGTTCTAGGGGTGGGCAGTTTAGATTCCTGTGCATTCTGCATTGATAGTAGAGCGGAGAGGACCTTCCTTTTGATCACTGGGGAGAGTGTAGCTACTAACCTACTGGCAGGGACGGCTGCAGGGGCCCGCTCACCCCTCCCACTACCAGGTTGCCCCATTACTATCCCATCAAATGAAAATCTACCCTTCTTACTAGGGGATATGTCCAGGGCAATTGACATGTCATTGTCACTAGTTGAGTTCGTGTCGGCCGTCTGAAAATGAGCTGTTTTGGTGGGTGGTTTTCTGGTTAGTTCTGTTTTCAGGGCGGTGGGTCTGGAGGAGGAGATGTCATTATCGGGTTGTGCTGAACCCCGGGACTTTTGTCGCTTCGAGGAAGACTTTCCAGGGCCGGGCCTTTTGGGTCGGGTTACCTACAAAAGGAATGGTATTTGACAATGAGGACAAGGGTCATGGTTTTAGCCCACAACTGAAAATGTGACAACGATTTGTTGAGTAAACAAATAAAGATTAGATCTGGAAAATGTTCTATACCCGTTTAGGAGGTGTTGAGGCTTCATCAGCAGGTTTGATTTCCTCTGAGTCGGACAGTGCAGTTGTACC
The DNA here is from genome assembly GCA_000695325.1 of Pleurobrachia bachei. NCBI lineage: Eukaryota > Metazoa > Ctenophora > Tentaculata > Cydippida > Pleurobrachiidae > Pleurobrachia > Pleurobrachia bachei. The sequence continues at coordinate 9,870 of AVPN01000413.1, read as the reverse complement.
TGGAAGGAGGGAGGTAACAAGGATTGCCTAGCTAGACCCCGGCCCCGTTTCATGTCACACAAAACAGAGTCTGGCTAGACTACCTAAGATATGATGGGAAGCGACGATAGCAAACAACTAAATCCAATATCAAAAATGAACTACTACGGGGCTACTACCTAAGTTTTGATCACGACGGAGTTTGAGTTGTTCGTAGTAAATTGAGTTGATAATGTCAAGGTTTCCAGGCTTCATTACACATCATACATCACCGCGGAGAGAAAGAGAGAGAGAGAGAGAGAGAGAGAGATAGAGAGAGAGAGAGAAAATAAAAGCAGAACCAAGTACGTAAGCACAAGGCACCAGTGATTAAGTCACATGTGTATGGCTAATTAAACGCAATTAAAATCTCCCAGAAAACACCCACACTGTGTATGCAAGACTAATAAAAATGCAAAAAGGCTACGTAAAAAACACACGTGTAAAATGTGTAGGAAGCCTAATTGAGCTAACCTGTATCATCGGAGACAAAGATTTTAACAGTCTCGTGTCCTCCTCCTCCTGACCTTCCCAGAGTCTGACCGCTAGATGAACTCATGATCTTTACAAGGAAAACAAAATGTTGCGGAGAGAGAATATAACAATCAGATAGTGAACAAAAGTTGGCCTAAAGTCAGATTGCTTTCTCTCTCAGTCTCACACACACTCTCTCTTCCTCTCTCTTCGCCAGGGTAGGCTTGGGAAATAATGGATCAAAATATAAATTCACAATGACTCGTTTCCTTCATCAGATCTCTGATCTCTCTGTGTCTAATAGACACTGTCTATCCGTCTCTAATTGTCGGAACTCCACAATTTTGGACAGTTTTAGAAAAAGGGAAGTGCAAGGATTACACAAAATTAGTGGCAACTTTTTCTGCTTTTCCGCAACCATGTGTGTATCATAATGCGGCGATGTAACAGTTTAATTTGGACGGTAAATATCACTATCCTCCTTCAATTTAATGGTAGTTCTCTATAGATCAGGATGTCACTGCAGGGAGTTGATCTTCATCTGTCAGGAGAATTTGAGACCCAAAAATCTGAGAGCCAACCGTGTTCCTGAATTCTTTAGGCAGGCGAATAACTTTAGCTTGTACTTGGAGGGCTTCCTTTCTTGTATTTTGCTCCTGAAAAAGCAAAATTTTGCAAGTTAGAACCCCCGTTCCATCGGGTGAAAAATAAAAAATAAACCGGGAGAAAACTCCAAATTGTATGCTGCAAAATGATTGTAAGGCGGGGCCACTAAGTTGTCACTAAGTTGTCACACCCTAAACTATCAGAAATGACAGAAAAACGCTACCCTCGCCCACTAAATATCTTCCCAAGAACTTATGATAGAACTTATGATAGGTATAACGCTTCAAGTTTAAGAATTTCATGGTTGTCAAGCATCGCACTGACAGTGAAAGATTGGAAGATTGTTGGTTCTATGGAAACCTAAGAAAATTTGAAGATCAATTCTGGTCACTGACTTGGGTGGGAAACAGCTGTAGGGATCGCTTCACATCTCGAACCAGCTCTTTCTTTTTGTACCCCTGAATTGGTATCGCTCTACCATTCTTGAACTTGGAGGTGGTATACCGCAGTTGCACCTACGAGACAGGTCATATTATAATCAAGAAGGGGAAGGTGGGGAAGTCATTATATACGACGAGAGAGGGGGAACTAAATGGATCTGTCAATATGATGACAGGTTATATAACCTGCATAAATACCTTGCAAAACCCTTCTAGCTCTCTGATTGGGGGTTGCGAGAGGAACTTGTGGGTAAAATAATAACTCGAGTTGCACTCCATCTGATAGAATGCACTGCCTCGAACCGTTAGATCTTGGCCACCCCTAGAAGAGGAGGGGGTCCCCTGTGAGGGGGAAGATGGTTGATCTGGTGACTCCGGAATTAGACATATCTCAGAAGCAGCAGAGTATAAATCTTGAACCTTCATGTTGTCTGATCTGAACGAAAGCAAGTTTATGTATGTCATTAGTAATTAGTGATACTCTGTCTGGCGCCCCAGACCCCGTTTTGATTCGACAGTGCGCTCAGTGCGCTCAGCTCGGGTCGGGTCGGCGCCGCCAGACAGGTGATACTAAAGTTAGTGTTCAGTTACATAACTGCTTCACGTACAACGAACTAAAATAAGTTAGTTAAGCACATAACAGACTAGATAGGCGCTACGTGCCCAAAGCCCATAAATGCACTCTTCTATACAGCTGAACAGTTTCAAGCTTGCACTGTCAGTGTCAACAAATGTACCGCCCTTCAAATACTGAAAGTCCTGCATCTCGAAATATGGGACGTGCAGTGTCATAGAATCATCATATTACAAATTATATTGCTTCACAATTCACAAAGACACGATACAATGAGAGACCTATATATCGAGGTGCTTGCAACTCACGAGGGAGAAAAATCATCGGAGCGATTCATTTTTTAGAAACTTCCCGATACTTCCAAAAATAGAGGAGCTCTATCACACAGAATATAAAAGAGATCAATTAAAAGAGGATGGATATTGTGGTCTTTTAACACAAAGTAAGCGCGGTTATACTTTATTGAAGGCCCGACGAGAAAAGTTTAAAAAGGGAGCAGAGATAGAAATACATGGTACCGCCAGTTCAGCGGCTATTATCAAACAGATTTTGAGAGCAGTAAATCGATAGAACAAAAGCTAGAACCAGTTGGTACCGGCACTATGTGCGTGTTGGGTGTGTGTAATAGGATTTGTGAAATGTGATATAGGTCACACACTCTCTCTCACATCCTGATGTATCCATACCTGCATGTGAAATGTTTCCCCTTTTAATAACTTTGTGGTGATTGATAGAGTTTTTCGGATATATTCACATATGTTATCTGCTTGCCAAAAGCTTTATAAAACCACACTGAAGAGAGATTGCAGTGAACACTGGAAAGGAACTAACCACTAACTAATTGTGGTCTGAAATATAGTGGTGAATGGGGGGTTCATGTAGTTGGATTTATTAGTAATTGTGTCCAGTTGTATAATTCACCTAGTCAATTGGTCAAATTGGTTTGGCGACATAGCCACCTAGTGCGATCCCCACACATAGGCGACGGCTCACCAGACCCCGCTCATATTGGGTCGGTGCCGCCAGACAGCCAAAATCTAAATCATAACGGAACGACGGTGAGTCACCGGAGCTATACCTAGATTGTCTGAGCCCTGAGGGTTAGGACATATGATTTGACATCATTTGGCTCTGTAATTGGGACAATTTGGTCTCAGTTTGTTTGTTTGTTTGTGATTGCTGCGTCTGGAGGATGACCTGCCCGAAAGTAATGGAGGCCGCACCGAACACGCTGGGCGCCCCAGCACGTCAACCACTCCGCCGTAGCAAGGCCACCCACCAATCAGTTTATGCAGAGCATGTTACTTCGGACGCTCCAGGAAGACCGTGATCAACCAACAATGGTGTAGACTTGTTTCTTCGCTAGGTTCCGACAAGAGTCCTTCAACACAACCCTTCCTTCTAATGGGCATTCTGTAGTATTGTCCAGGCATTGTCCTTCACATGCTACATGTAGGTAAATCTCTCCATACAGCGTCCTACAATCTAGTTTCTGATCTGGTATGGTTATTTCTAGGGTGTCGTTTTTGCCAAACACATCTAGCCCAGGGGGATAATTCCACGCTTTAACTGAGCGACAAGGTGACAACTGCAGTCGGAGATTTTCTAAGCCTGGTAGACACCAGAACCCTGATTTTGTTGAATTTCTTTCAACCGGGAATGTTGTTTGCAGTTGGAACTGTTTACGGGAAATTGTACAAACACGAGTCTCCGCTCCACAGGTGTAAACCAAATCACACAACTGGGGCAGCTCAATGTAGCCTCCACGTCCACCCGGGCACACAAAGACATCACTGCAGGTCTTGTTGGATTTTAGTCTGGTGGAGGACCCTGATCCACATCTGGGCCACTGATCAACTTCATCATCTCCTGACAGACAGTCAACCACACCATCGGAAATCCAATCCAGGGGGATTTGATCTTTCCGGCCTCGGGGGGCTCCGAAGAACCTAACACACAACTTTCCTGATACCATCAAACACATGGGATTAGTCTCATCCGATGAGTCAGGACAATCCGGGATTCCATTGCACATTCGGTGCTTATGGACAGTGCACTTGGGCGAGGCTTCAACACACTTCTCATTTAACCGGTCATCACAGAGGGACACTGAACCAAGATCCGCACATAAGATATTTCTACTGATTGTTGATAGACAACCACCCACTAAACACAACCCTGCTACCTGAAAAAAACACAAAATTGCAGTATGGCACTGCTTTGACGAGTATTGTACTTCATGTTGCGGTCAATTCCCAAAAGAAATCATTTACCAAGTCGTGGCAATATTTGACAGAAAATGAAATCATAGCTATATACAATATATGGGTTCAAATGTGCATTTAAGCTAGTGCCAACTAAAAAAAACAGCAAGGGTCAGAACACACTAAAGTTGAAATTAAAATTACCGCGCGCGAGACTGTTACTTTTAGAATGGGGGAGAGACATTTTAACGGGCGCTGGTTTTTGTGCAGGCGACATAGCCACCTAGTGCGATCCCCACACATAGGCGACGGCTCCGCCCCTCAAACAGGGTCGTGTCTTTCAAGAGCTCTTGCGCACGATCAACTGGGCCGATTTGCATCCGGTTTGTTGCAAAAGACTACAAATTGATCCTAATATACTGGACAATACCCGAGAAGTTTGTCTGTCAACAGGAAGTGGGTCAAAATTGACACTGAAGTCAAATCAATAATCTGGCTTCCGAGAGGTTCTGCACTACGCCCATGCAATTTAGAAGATGTTGGGAGATATGTTGATGCAATTACCATCAGCAGTTAATGCCGGGTATTTTCCAGTAATCACAAGACTTCAACCTATCTTTTGATACCCTCAGATTCATTCTAAACCATCTGGGAGTGGGGCGAAATCCCCGGAAAGCCAGATTAAAGATTTGACTTCAGTGTCAATTTTGACCCACTTCCTGTTGACAGACAAACTTCTCGGGTATTTTCCAGTATATTAGGATCAATTTGTAGTCTTTTGCGACAAACCGTATGCAAATCGGCCCAGTTGATCGTGCGCAAGAGCTCTTGAAAGACACGACCCTTTTTGAGGCTGAGCTGGCACCTGTGTGTGGGAACACACCAGGTGTCTATGTCACCAACAAATTGGTATTATTAGCAGACGTTATTGACACCTTTCCATTATGTTCCCCAGACAAATTATGATGAGTCTGATTCGTTCTTCAGTAATAATGAATCTCAGCAACAACCTTTCACCTCAATGAGATGAACGAAGAGCCAGTCATCTTTGAATCCTAGTCCCAATCCCTTGTCAGCGCCGGTCTCGACCGTGGGAAAATAAGGCGCGCATTTTCTCACGCTCCTGGATGAGAGGAGTTGTGTCGCGCATAAAGAGGTGTACTTTTTACCTTCACCAGACCTCGCGTGCTACGTCTACCAAACCAGGCCGAGACCAACGCCGACAGACTTTCTGAAACGAGCGGAAAATAGGTACACAGTGTTTGTGGTATATCAAATAAAAATGCATATTTACATTGTTATCTTCACTCTCTCTTTCTAAGTAGGTCAACAACGAGTTATTACCAACAAACAACAACAGTGTAAACTCTTAGGGGTGTCACGCGGATACAGGGTCACATACTTTTAGTAGAAAATAAACGTAGGATAGGGGTTTCTCTCTTTCTCTCTCTTTTTTTTCAACAAAAACATTATCAATCACGAGAAGTGATGTGTAGAAAAATGTAGCGGGGGATAAAAATCTTCAAAAAAGAAAAACAACACACACAAACATGACACCAATCACTTCAATCAAACCATGAATTATTTTATCTCTCACTCCTTCTCTTTCTCTTCCTCTCTTTCTCTCTCTCAACACAATACGTTTTGTCCAACTAACTCTCTCCCCTCGTCACCAATAAAGTGACTTGCTAATGTAGCTCCCAATGCCTCCGAGCCATCCACCACCATTATCAAATTATGATGAGTCTGATTCGTTCTTCAGTAATAATGAATCTCAGCAACAACCTTTCACCTCAATGAGATGAACGAAGAGCCAGTCATCTTTGAATCCTAGTCCCAATCCCTTGTCAGCGCCGGTCTCGACCGTGGGAAAATAAGGCGCGCATTTTCTCACGCTCCTGGATGAGAGGAGTTGTGTCGCGCATAAAGAGGTGTACTTTTTACCTTCACCAGACCTCGCGTGCTACGTCTACCAAACCAGGCCGAGACCAACGCCGACAGACTTTCTGAAACGAGCGGAAAATAGGTACACAGTGTTTGTGGTATATCAAATAAAAATGCATATTTACATTGTTATCTTCACTCTCTCTTTCTAAGTAGGTCAACAACGAGTTATTACCAACAAACAACAACAGTGTAAACTCTTAGGGGTGTCACGCGGATACAGGGTCACATACTTTTAGTAGAAAATAAACGTAGGATAGGGGTTTCTCTCTTTCTCTCTCTTTTTTTTCAACAAAAACATTATCAATCACGAGAAGTGATGTGTAGAAAAATGTAGCGGGGGATAAAAATCTTCAAAAAAGAAAAACAACACACACAAACATGACACCAATCACTTCAATCAAACCATGAATTATTTTATCTCTCACTCCTTCTCTTTCTCTTCCTCTCTTTCTCTCTCTCAACACAATACGTTTTGTCCAACTAACTCTCTCCCCTCGTCACCAATAAAGTGACTTGCTAATGTAGCTCCCAATGCCTCCGAGCCATCCACCACCATTATCGTTATCTGTCTCTCCCATCTTGCGGACTCTCTGAACGGGGAGGGGATGTTAGAAAACTAGGAAGTAGGGGGATATATTTCAACATGCTAAAAATACTAATATAAAAACACATGCTAATATAAAAAGACATGCTTTGTAAAATAAGACACTATCAAGTATTGTGGTAGAAGTGATAAGCTATGATTTAACAGGTACAGTGTAATTACAAGTGTACACACAACTAGACAGGACATCGCGCTACAGCTGCAGTATAACATTGTACAACATTTATACAGCATATGTTACATGGTGGTTTGTACAACATTTATACAGCAATGTTACACTGGTTTGTTCAGCTGATTGTCAGCACTATATTTTGTTACCTGGACTGAGTAACTACTTGATCCTCCCTGAAAATACAGTGTACAGATTTAGATTGGGTGATCGGCAATAAATCTTGATACGCACAGCCATCTCACTTGTTCATACAGCTCACATTTTCAGACATTTCTCGCATTTTCTGGCATATTATTGCATATCTCTCACAGAGGGAATCAATTGATCATTGTCTGCAGCTGGTTTCACGTTGCTTGTTTTGATAATCTCCTCACATTCTTGATTTATTCTCTCTCTCTAGCTCTCTCACACACTTGGACACACATCCTCAACTGTACATTTAACCCAAATTCTACCGCTTTTCTAACCTACAGTTCTCACCCTCACACTTCTCCGCAACAAACTATTTTTCTCTCCCTTCACTCTTCCGTGGCCGTAGTTATTTTGTGTGTCTTCCGCCTTTGTTCCTCTCTCTGCACACACACAAATTACACATGGGATGATGACGACGTGTGTATGTCGATGTACACTATTATTATGTGTCGTGTATATTTAGCAGTACACTACCGCCCCACTACATGCAGGTTTATAGAGATTAGACTATAATACATTGTATCAGTCACATACACATCCACTAACTAATGAGTAATGCAATGGAACGCGCAGTGCATCTATTTGAGCCAGCGGGATTTATATATGTGTCTAGTATGTGTAGACTGTAGTGTGTTCAGTGTTGACAGAATGAGAGAAGTGTCATGTACATTACAATTACACACTGTACACCGTTGGGCTCTTTGCCAGCGCCCTAAAGTTACACATTCTCGAGCTGTTACCCACACACACACACGGTATTGGCGGAGCAATCAACCAATTAACCAACTGTATAATGGTGTCATGCTGTGTGACCAATGTATTTTGAGTGTGTGTGGCGGAAAATAACCTGTGAGAGACGGCGAGAGAGGGAGTAAGAAAGTTGGGATATATAATGAGTGAAGTAATGAGTGAAGTACAAAATTCCTCGTAGAAGAAGAAGAAGAAGTACAAGATGGGAAAATTAGTTGGATGATTATTTCTGTGCCCACTCTCACACATTACACTCATGGAAGATCAGAAGAAGAAGATAGCAGATTAGATATTACACACAGTTGTGCTGTATCTTCTTGGAAAACACACTTTTTCAAAACCCCTCACATGCAAACACTGAGTTCTTCTTTGAGTGCTATTAGATACACACACTGAACACACACATTTTGGAGTTCTCTCCATATGCTCTCAGACACACACGACTACTCCAATGCCCTCTCTCGATTATGTTCCCTCGCAACTATCACTCGGCCGGCGGCCCAGACATTTTCAAACTCACAAAAAGGCTTTTGAATCTCTCAGGAAGGAAAAAAAGCACACTATTTAAACTCCCTATAAACACTCTATAAACACACTGTAACACACACTTACCTTTCCCTGCATGTCGTAGTCATCTTCGTCTTCTGGTAGGTAGTCCGGGTAGTCGGGCATATTCTGAAATGGGGAGAGAGGCGGTTAGAGGGAGGGGGAGAGAGGGAGGAGGAGAGACTGTTCTAGAGAGAGGAATAAAAGAGATGTGGATACTCATTACTCCTCCAGGGGTTGAAGAATTGGTGAAAGGAGGTAGAATGGAACTGCAATCAATATGAAGGATACAATTATCCTTGTTGAGTTAACTTGTCAAACTTACTTCTTGATCGTATTCATCGCCATATTTGATGGAGATCTCCTCTCCAGCCTCATTCTTTACAATTTGTGAGGCGGATATAGTTTTAACTTTATTTATCTGGTTTATCACACGCTGAAACAAGAGGAGGAGCTTGAGATGGGGGGGGGGCATGAGGAGGGAGGTTGCTTGAGGAGGCGGGATCATGTTACAAATACTGGGCCAAGCAAACCATTGCCAAAGACCAAAATCAGTATTTTACCTAAGCCAATAATTCTCACCCAGAAACACCCAGAAAAATAAATCTCGATATATCTACCCTGTACCCACCTCTGCTGTAATATCTGCCCGAGTTCTGATGGTGTAACGACGTTTCAATTTGTCAAATGTAAAGCTGATAATTCCCCTGATTTTCAATAGCTCGTCTTTGATCGAGTCTTCTGTCGTGGGAGTGAATGTTCCAGCAATGTCGGCAATATACACCTGATACACAGTGTGTTAGGAGGAGACTCTCTCTCTCTCTCTCTCTCATGAGACAGCTGTGAGACATTTTCAGAACAATACAATAAACGGTGAGAACAAAAGATATATCAACTACACCCACACTCCAGGCGGGCGCAGAATACAGACACCGTACCAGTCGATCGAGTATTTCGTCCACTATTTCATTTGTCTGGCTAGACTGTGTTTCAAATGTAAAACATTTTATGTAAACTACTTACCCTGGCATTCTTGTTGCCCTGTCCAAGGAAGAAAGCTCCCCTTCCTGTAGCACTAGGTACACCCTTCACACTAGGAATAAATCTGTTTCACATCAGCAGGACAAACAGACAGATACAGTAATCAGTGGTATTTTACACAGGAAAAGCAATGAGGGGCAAAAAGCGGATATTTTTTGGATATAAAAGTGGGTGTTTTTTGATATAAAAGCGGGTTCAGTGATTCAGGCTTCATCAGAATCTCTTGCACTCATACCAGGAACCGACCGACATAAGTAAACAACCAATCAGAACTCGGTATTTAGGTCACGTGACTGGTTATC
>AVPN01000412.1:4031-54135 GCA_000695325.1 Pleurobrachia bachei | reverse complement strand
GCGTTCCACACTGATTGGAAAATGTACAACTAGTAAAGACCAATTGATATGTATATCAATTGGTCTTTACTAGTTGTATACACTCGAAACGACGCCTTGGAGCTCAGCTGTTTCCGCTTTTAGACACTTGCGTAACTTATAGACAGACTGAGAGAGGTAGATGCAGAGGTAGTCTATGCAGAGAGAGATAGATAGAGGGAGAGAGAGGGTAGAATAGTAACTTCCGGGGGTTAATATTGGCACTTCATCGAGAGCCATATATAAAGGGCTGCACAACTCAGCAGATAGACTAAGAGAGATAGAGAGATAGAGAGAGGAGGCTATAAATGAACATAAATTTACTATGGAGTAAAGTTCATAGAAATTGATTCCAAGTTTGACTTCGTTACCGGTAACGAAATCAAAAACTGAGATATACCGGTAGACTGGAGCTTGTTGTTGAGTTTTATCCCTGGAGGATTGGTATAAAATGAGGGGAATGTTTCCAGTAAAACAACCATACTTATATACGGACATTTGCATTGGACCTTTGATAGCGCAGGAATATTATGTTAAATTGAGCTTCCAGAAATCTCATGAATATTTCTTTATTACAAAATGGAAGAGGAATTGCTTACTGGGACCGGAGGTACAGTCTGCTGTTGTAAAGAAAACAAACAGTAGTAAATATATTCAAAACGAACACATGATGTCCAGAAGATTCAGTATTATATAACTGAAAATAATGGACTATGCAGTCTTAGGATTGAAAACTGCGCTGTAACTTTCATGTAAGGTCAGAATAAGTTCTATCAAAGGAATCCGAGTGGCTGAAGTAATACAGTTTTAATATTTTATGCACAAAGAATTGTCAAGGGATCTGAGTCAGAGAAAGGAATCGTTAGAGAACCAGATGGACACAGCGGACAGCCGATAGATAGGGATCCTTCAGTGTTGTAACTGCAATTCAATTTGAAATCCCCGCGCTAGTTTCAATATTTATAAGAGGTTCAGAACTGTAAATATTCCCAAAAATACTACCCATGGTATCCATGGAAACCCACAACGAACTACAAGATTACAGGTGTGATCTAGAAGGAACTGAAAATACAATCATCATTACGGGGGGGAGCTAGTAATCTGGAGATATTGCTATTGCACTGCATGTAGAGAGAGATCTATTGTCATGTTAGATTGCAATACACACGAACATGAATCACACATGATCAGTACGTGTACATCAGAGGGAGGGAGGTAGAGGATCCTGGATCACAGAGAGAGAGGTAGAGGATCACAACGTTATAGAGACTAGAGAGGGAGGTATAGAGAATCATACAATGCGTGAGAGAAACGACTATTGCACATTAGACAGAAGGCTCTATAAAGAGACATGAAGTGAGAATGAGTAGGGTGAGACGTGAAATGAAAAATGGATGCGAAACGAAGTACAAATGAACGTACGACGTATGCTAAGAGAAAGAGATCGTAAAATTAGGGGTTTGGAAAAGGGGAAAAAGGGTACCTGCTCATGACATGGTTTTGATAAAAGCAGGGAGATACACACTCTCGTTTAGAAATGCCACCTATGACGTACAGCAATATGAGGCGCATGTGGAGTGAAAACTCCTTGTGCAAGATGCCCATTAGCAGTACAATGCAGAGAGAGAGAGGGAGGGAGAGAGAGAGAGAGAGAGAGAGAGAGAGAGTGAGAGAGAGGGAAGAGAGAGAAGGGAGAGAAGGGAGAGAAGGAGAGAGAGAAGGAAGAGTGAGAGGAGCACGACCACCGCTTGGGTTGGTAGGAATAATGCACAAGCTTTTGTCTTCGCACACATATACACACACAAGCGTGCGCTCCTCTTGGAACGATGAGATACTCCAAGTTCCTCCATGTGACAACCAATGTGCGGCTCAGATAAAAGAAGAAGCTGCAAGATTATAGGAAGGACATACCCCCCCCGATTATTATTACTCACTAGAACTACTCATACCTATAACAAACCTGACCCCTCCTCCCGACAAAGGGGGGTGGACTAATTTTACACGATAAACAAAGGAACTTGTGATCTGCACTGGGGGAGTGCCAGTAATACATATAATTTGCAGAAACAACAATCTGACTGCTGAACCTACTACATAAACATCCAAATGCTTGAGTAATAAAATGCACAAGTTGTGCAGCGGTGCAGACAGGACACATGTGTGTGCTCTCCAAAGTGTGATCACGTGACATTAGCGGATGGCACGTGACTCACCCCATCAACCAAGGACCACAGATAGTACTGGTCATGTGCACATCGTTATCGACTGATAATTACTAAAATTGAGAGGGAGAGAGAGAGAGAGAAGGAGTTAGTGGAGAGAGGTAGTGAGAGGTGTCTTAGCAAAGAGGAGAGAGAGTGCACAGTATGCCTAGCTGTGAGAGCTGCAGACACACTCACACACAGCTGGTTGCTATAAATGCGTGTGTGTGTGTGTGAGATGTTAGCGAGCTGGGGGACTCCACAATTGCCGAAAATTAGGTGTGGGAATTAGCGGTCTGAGTGCCGTGTTGAAAAGCGTGCTGATAGACACATGGAGAGGGTAAGTGTTGAGAGTTCACCAAGTTGCAATCCAGTGAGTAGACAGGATCAAGCACCGTTCTACTGCTAATGGGTCTTAATCATCATTGGGTTATATATGGGACCCGTATCCTAATGGATAGCCATCTCTATTGAATTGATTCCTAAACGGCCAAAATCAATTTCATCGGCCATTAATGGCCGGTGACATTGGTGAAATTGCATTTCAACTGTACGACGTACGTTATATTTCAACTCTCATTCTGTATTTCATTCCTATTTCATGCAGTAATCCAGGGCGGTTCGACCTACGATCAGAGAGATATCAGATAGATTATGAGAGAGATGGCGGTTACATAAATAAACCGGTTCAACTGTTATTCTAAAGTTGATTTACAAAGCGGATTTACAAAGCGGAACCAGCACAATCTGGGCCATATATAAACCAGGGATCCAGAGCCTCAGTATCATTCCAGTTGCTCTGTTTTGTAAACGCATTACAAAAACTCGTGCACTTGGGAGAAATTTGATACACCATCAGACCTGAACCACCACTGATAAGAAGAATATGGAGGAACAGAAATTACTCTCAGCGTGTTTGACTTCCTTTGATTTCAGGTATGTAGGCCTACACTGTAAGATTTTATTATGCCTATAAGTTGTACCTGGCAACTTATAACACGAGACCGAAGGTCGAGTGTTATAAGTGCAACAATAATGATCCGAGACCACAGGTCGAGGCTGATTCTTGTACTTTAGTGCACGAGCCTGCGAGTGCCACTAAGTGTAACTACCTCACGAGCCTGCGAGTAATGTAGTTTTACTTTTTGACCGAGCCTGCGAGGTCTAAAAGCGTAAGAATCTGTGACATTATTGTTGACTTCAGGTACAACGGAAATAGGCATAATAAAATTGCATTGTGAAATTTTGAAAACAAAAGTGAGAGACACTGCACTTCAGGGCGTAACAATAGAAAGAATTCATGATAAGTTAGCAAACAGAGATATGAGCAAGAGAGTGAAAGATTAGTAAGAGAGATAGCGAGTGTGGGGCCGGGAGTTCGTAATGCGGCATTTTCGGAGCGTGCTGTAGTATCCCCTGCGCGGCTCTTTTTTAAAGAAAGATGGAGAGAGTTCGTACACGCTTATCTTTCTAACGGTTTTTTAGTGTGACAGAAACAGTGGAGTTCTAAGTGGAGCGGTGTTATAAGTCATGCTATCAGTTCTACTTGAAACTTATAGCACTGCTTACAGTTCTACATGTGGTACAAGCAGTGCTACCTAAAGATTTTAAGCATGCCCCAAAATTTTACAATGTAAAATAATTAACGACTTATAGAGTTCGCAACAATTTAAACCTAACTAAACTATTTAGTTAGTCCAGGGAAACACCGAACACGGGGAGATGGTAAACAAATCGGGGAATCATAAAGTTAATTGATAACTACAATTTTATTAACTACTAGTACTATTTTTGAATTACCTGATTAAATCGATACATTTCAATCACAATTAAATTACAAAAGTACAAAAGTAAACAGATGCTCCAACCGAAACTTTGAGAAGAGTTGAGTGAGAGTTGAATGTGACTGTGAACCCAATGCTGCAATTTGGCGCCAAAAACACGTGCTGCAGATTCCTCCGCAAACAATTCGATGGTGCAACAGTCAATCAAACGCGCAACAGTACCCTATTTTAAAACGCGGACGCAAAACTTTTAATTTTTACGAAGCATTTTGCGCCGCGCATCGGTGTGTTAGCAATTTTCCCAAGTTTTCGTTTTTTTCGTTTTTTTTAAATTTTTTTGTCCGTTTTAAATTTTTTGAGTCGTGTTTTTTGAAAAGCGCTCCCTACCATTGAAAAGCGCTGCCTTATCCCATCGCGCGTGCAGCGTTTGCCAATCCCTACCACTGAACCTACGATGTAACATATGCCAGCTGTGTTTCTTACTTTACCCGCCGCCCAAGAAGCATATAGCGGCACATAAGCTATTGCAAACTTTTGTCGAGGGCAGCCTGCGGACTGCGACGGACGACCAGCTCCCTACAGTGGCAGTCCACTCACCGCTATGAGCCGTCCCACGGATTAAGGAAGTACCATGAACTGCAGTTGCTAAATTTCCGTGTCCACATACTTCCTCTCACTCGGTTTTGTTTCTCTTGGCACTCTTCGCCGAATATTACTTTCGATTTTTAAGTTCCGATCAACTGATTTATCACTCTTGTTATCATTTATTTAGCCCCAAAGCGAAATATAAATTTTATTTTATAATCATCTCCACATTTCACAGTAGAGTGTTATGACATACCTGACTTTGGGGAACTTTGGATTATTCCTCTTCTTTCTCTACCTGGCAAACTCCTTCAACGTTTTCTATACACTTTACTACCCAAAGCTTTGTACCGAGGACTCAATATCATGTTTGTCACCACAGTTTCCACCCCAAGGGAAATATGATCTATACCTGTACGCCACCAAAACTCAAGGAACTGTCAACAGAGACGGTTTGATTTTCAAGAAAGAGGGCGTATCTCTTACCGATTCATTGGAAGAGAATGTCCAGGTCACTTTAGAAAGGAGTTTCACTAAAAATCTAACAATATATGGTCAGGTTCTAGTGGTTAAATCAGGTGCTGATCCCCTTTCTCGGTCTACCGTTTCTGCCAACTACCTGACAACACTCACATCCCTCAAGAGACCGGACTCTAAGAAAGTTAACCTTCTTGACGGTATATCTGTTATAGATAACTCGACTATAATCTCGCACTGGCGGCCCCGTCTCATAGTACACATACTAGACCCTAATATAAAGTTTGACAGCGGTGATTTTCCCATGGAGTTCAGACGGATCATGGATAGAAAGAGTTTAACTTACCGGCCTGTCCTCTACGTTGATCAGCTGAGTCTCACCAGGCGATACGATGTACCGATCACATCAGAGAGGGTGAATCTAACGATCAGTTTCTCGCCCATCACCATTGGTAAAATGAGGATATGGTTACAATTCGAGGAGGCGTTAAACAACCTGAGAACTCTTGGTTTTGGTGAAGATGATGTGGACGAGGTCAAAGGAATCTTCTCTGATACAAACATGTACTTCCTGACCCTCACCTTCTTTGTATCTGTTTTCCATCTTCTGTTCGACTTCCTAGCCTTCAAAAATGATATCTCATTCTGGAAAAAGAGGAAGAACACGGCCGGGTTGAGTACTAGGGTTGTTGTTTGGAGGGCGGTCAGTCAGATAATTATATTCCTGTATCTGTGTGAACACAAGACCTCCTACATTGTACTGGGACCTGCAGGAGTTGGGATGATTATAGAGCTTTGGAAGGTTAGTAAGAGTCTCAAGTTCTCTCTTGTGGGAGGGAAGGTGACATTTGGGGAGAAGAGCGAGGAGGAGAAATTGTCGGAAGAGATAGATAGGGAGGCGATGAGGTATCTCCAGTGGCTTGTGTACCCATTGCTGTTTGGTGGTGCTTTGTACTCTCTCTTTTACATGCCTCAACGTAGCTGGTAAGTTAATATACAACACAAACCGGACAAACACACATACACAGTTGAGTGCTGTTAGATGCACACTGTTTACTTTTACATTTGGCATGTTGAACATCTCTCTCTTACCTCCCTATCTCCAGCTCCACTCTGACCTATTTCTCCCTCCAGGTATAGCTGGGTTATTAACACCCTCGTGAACGGTGTTTACTGTTTTGGATTCCTCTTCATGACACCCCAACTCTTCCTAAACTACCGTCTCAAATCTGTGGCTCACCTCCCCTGGAGGGCGTTCATGTACAAAGCATTCAATACGTTCATTGATGATGTCTTCGCATTCATCATCACCATGCCGACCGCTCATCGGATAGCCTGTTTCCGGGACGATATTATATTCCTGATATACCTGTATCAGAGGTGGCTGTATCCAGTTGACAAGAAAAGGGTCAATGAGTTCGGTCAGGTATTTGAGGATGAGGCTGTAGAAAGAAGTGCTATTGAGGGAGTGGAGAATGAGGTTTCTGAAGCTGAGAAGAAGACTCAGTAGATATATTGGTTCTTGTTATGGTGGGTTGGATCTCGATAGGTTTCATACTGCAGGACACGAAAATTTGTTATGTTGGGTTTTAATCATCTTATTTATTATTGATTTTGCTATCCCGTTTAGAAAATTGCTTCCCAGAATCAACGCCTCCTTCTTATTTCCAATCCCCGACCAAACACCACTCCTGCTACATTATAGTACACCACAAGACCCCCGCTACTTTACAGTACATTAATTTATTAATTAATTAAAGCATTAAATAGTAACACGAGAGATGGCTGACGATGAGGTAGCGGCCATTACCGAGAACATGGTGAAGCAGTCTCCCAAGATGGTCCGACCTGCGTCCCCAATAGTGGACATCTATGGAGACGAGGAGGAGAGTTATGACGTGGGAGGTGCTATAAATGTGAGTAGACGACGTGTTTTACTAAGTTATGATGTGGGAGGTGCTATAAATGTGAGTTATGATGTGGGAGGTGCTATAAATGTGAGTAGACAACGTGATATGTGTTGTCTTACAAACCATGTAATGTGTGGCTGGTTCTAGAACTACTTACCAGCTTCCAGTCAATTGTTACTTTTTCTGTGATTTTCTGTGACGTTTGGTAATGCGGTATAAGCTTATTGCTCACTCGCCGTTTGCAGTGTTTATGTTCAAAACAGAGAGGGGTGTTGTGTATGGGATATCACATTTCCACTTCGAATTTCGATACCAGCTTGGCTGATTTCCAAATATTATAACGTGTCTCTCTCTCTCTTCGTAGTTCGTACCACAAATACTTTACAGTTTACTTCCGCCAGCAATCCCCAAACTATTCCTAGCGGCCCCGCTATTTTCAACCCCCACCCTCTTCCTAATTCACATCTCCCCATCCTAATCTCCTGACCCTACAGGTGGACATGCAGTCTCCCCCACACTCCCCCAGCAACATGAGACACGATAGTTTCTTCAATGATAACACAGCTATGGCGGAAACTACAGAATGTAAGTCACTGTTTACTTTAACATTTGGCATGTTGAACATTTTATATCTATCTCTCCTAACCCCTCTTTCCTCCCTACCTCCTGTTCCACTCTAACCCCTCTCTCTCCCCCCAGGTATAGCTGGGTTATTAACACCCTCGTGAACGGGGTTTACTGTTTTGGATTCCTCTTCATGACACCCCAACTCTTCCTAAACTACCGACTCAAATCAGTGGCACACCTTCCCTGGAGAGCATTCATGTATAAGGCATTCAACACGTTTATTGATGACGTCTTTGCATTTATCATCACCATGCCAACCGCTCATCGGATAGCCTGTTTCCGGGACGATATTATATTCCTGATATACCTTTACCAGAGGTGGCTGTATCCAGTTGACAAGAAAAGGGTCAATGAGTTTGGTCAGGTATTTGAAGATGAGGTGATCGAGGGAAGTGCTATTGAGGGAGTGAAGAAGGATGGTGGTTTTGAGGTTTCTGAAGCTGAAAAGAAGACTCAGTAGATATTAGGGAACAAAGCTGATCTTTCTCTCCCTTTATTTGATTTTTGGTTCTTGTTATGGTTGTTAAAATGGGATCTCGATTTCATGCAGGACACGAAAATTTGTTATGTTGGGTTTTAATCATCTTATTTATTATTGATTTTGCTATCCCGTTTAGAAAATTGCTTCCCAGAATCAACGCCTCCTTCTTATTTCCAATCCCCGACCAAACACCACTCCTGCTACATTATAGTACACCACAAGACCCCCGCTACTTTACAGTACATTAATTTATTAATTAATTAAAGCATTAAATAGTAACACGAGAGATGGCTGACGATGAGGTTGCGGCCATTACCGAGAACATGGTGAAGCAGTCTCCCAAGATGGTCCGACCTGCGTCCCCAATAGTGGACATCTATGGAGACGAGGAGGAGAGTTATGATGTGGGAGGTGCTATAAATGTGAGTTATGATGTGGGAGGTGCTATAAATGTGAGTTATGATGTGGGAGGTGCTATAAATGTGAGTTATGATGTGGGAGGTGCTATAAATGTGAGTTATGATGTGGGAGGTGCTATAAATGTGAGTTATGATGTGGGAGGTGCTATAAATGTGAGTTATGATGTGGGAGGTGCTATAAATGTGAGTTATGATGTGGGAGGTGCTATAAATGTGAGTTATGATGTGGGAGGTGCTATAAATGTGAGTAGACAACGTGATATGTGTTGTCTTACAAACCATGTAATGTGTGGCTGGTTCTAGAACTACTTACCAGCTTCCAGTCAATTGTTACTTTTTCTGTGATTTTCTGTGACGTTTGGTAATGCGGTATAAGCTTATTGCTCACTCGCCGTTTGCAGTGTTTATGTTCAAAACAGAGAGGGGTGTTGTGTATGGGATATCACATTTCCACTTCGAATTTCGATACCAGCTTGGCTGATTTCCAAATATTATAACGTGTCTCTCTCTCTCTTCGTAGTTCGTACCACAAATACTTTACAGTTTACTTCCGCCAGCAATCCCCAAACTATTCCTAGCGGCCCCGCTATTTTCAACCCCCACCCTCTTCCTAATTCACATCTCCCCATCCTAATCTCCTGACCCTACAGGTGGACATGCAGTCTCCCCCACACTCCCCGAGCAACATGAGACACGATAGTTTCTTCAATGATAACACAGCTATGGCGGAAACTACAGAATGTAAGTCTGGCGCACGTGGCTTTGTGACATAACTAACCACCAAATCGAATGTGTGTTCCTTCGACTCCAATCCATTTCAAACCACAAATTGTGTGTATTTGATTTTCCTAATTCCTCTTACAGATCTAATCGTTATCATGTCTTTTGTTTTCCTCCGATTTTCTGCTTTAAGTCTCCCCATTAGCATAATGATGGTCCTCGTGTCTGTGGCTAATCGTTTCGGAGAAAATTACTGCGTAATTTAGAGGCGGGATCGTGCAGCACCAAACTCTCCTGTCGTGTAGTTAGTGTAGTATTACTAGCTTGGTATGGAGAGAGAAGGGAGAGATTATGATCGATCATCTATTACAACATTAACTATCTTCCTATAATCATCGTTATAACACGCCCTTGTTGATATTACATTTTGCAGGTGTCATCACGTATCTGTTACATTTTTACCATTTTGCATTTTGTAGTTCGAACAATTCATGATACCCAGTATTGTAATTACATAATGAGAAAGTAAAGGGGCGGGGCGCTATCATTTCTCCGTGACGGGAGCGCAAAACTAGAAACATTATTTTGCAGGGGATATAACAGCCTGCAGAGACACATAGAAAGAGAGAACAATGTTGGGGTCGTGAAATGGGGCATATTATGTAAAAGAGATGGGATATATGCTGTGGGGGATCCCTAGCTCTAATGGAAAGGGGCTTCTTCTTTTAGACAACCTCTTGATGTTTCTCATTACATTTTGTTGCAAATCACATTTCCCTAAGTTATCTTCTTCTTTAGAAAAGGATGGTTGAGATGCTTGTTTCTGATTCATTTCACATTTCTCATTATTTGTCGATCCTAGAAACTTTCCAGGAACAGGAAATTGAATTCTTCGTTATTCAGTGACACATGATTCAGAGAGAGAGAGAGAACTTGGTTATCGATACTCTTTTTTATCACTCTGCCATAGATGCTTGCTCTCTTTCTGTCTCTATCTAATCGTCCTTCCTCTCTCGACCTGTCTCTCTCGATCTGTCTCTATCTTTCTGGAATACACTTGTTCTCACTTGTGAGAGAGAGTGTGAGGGAAGGGAGAGAAAGATGTAAAGAAAGAGAGAGAAAAAGAGAGAGCGTCAGGGTCCTAAGATTGTGTACTATCCCCCATTGTGTCCCTCTCTCAATGTCCCTTACTTGAAGCTTCTTTGTGCATTGGGGGTTAGTGAAACCATGTAATGTGTGGCTGGTTCTAGAACTACTTACCAGCTTCCAGTCAATTGTTACTTTTTCTGTGATTTTCTGTGACGTTTGGTAATGCGGTATAAGCTTATTGCTCACTCGCCGTTTGCAGTGTTTATGTTCAAAACAGAGAGGGGTGTTGTGTATGGGATATCACATTTCCACTTCGAATTTCGATACCAGCTTGGCTGATTTCCAAATATTATAACGTGTCTCTCTCTCTCTTCGTAGTTCGTACCACAAATACTTTACAGTTTACTTCCGCCAGCAATCCCCAAACTATTCCTAGCGGCCCCGCTATTTTCAACCCCCACCCTCTTCCTAATTCACATCTCCCCATCCTAATCTCCTGACCCTACAGGTGGACATGCAGTCTCCCCCACACTCCCCGAGCAACATGAGACACGATAGTTTCTTCAATGATAACACAGCTATGGCGGAAACTACAGAATGTAAGTCTGGCGCACGTGGCTTTGTGACATAACTAACCACCAAATCGAATGTGTGTTCCTTCGACTCCAATCCATTTCAAACCACAAATTGTGTGTATTTGATTTTCCTAATTCCTCTTACAGATCTAATCGTTATCATGTCTTTTGTTTTCCTCCGATTTTCTGCTTTAAGTCTCCCCATTAGCATAATGATGGTCCTCGTGTCTGTGGCTAATCGTTTCGGAGAAAATTACTGCGTAATTTAGAGGCGGGATCGTGCAGCACCAAACTCTCCTGTCGTGTAGTTAGTGTAGTATTACTAGCTTGGTATGGAGAGAGAAGGGAGAGATTATGATCGATCATCTATTACAACATTAACTATCTTCCTATAATCATCGTTATAACACGCCCTTGTTGATATTACATTTTGCAGGTGTCATCACGTATCTGTTACATTTTTACCATTTTGCATTTTGTAGTTCGAACAATTCATGATACCCAGTATTGTAATTACATAATGAGAAAGTAAAGGGGCGGGGCGCTATCATTTCTCCGTGACGGGAGCGCAAAACTAGAAACATTATTTTGCAGGGGATATAACAGCCTGCAGAGACACATAGAAAGAGAGAACAATGTTGGGGTCGTGAAATGGGGCATATTATGTAAAAGAGATGGGATATATGCTGTGGGGGATCCCTAGCTCTAATGGAAAGGGGCTTCTTCTTTTAGACAACCTCTTGATGTTTCTCATTACATTTTGTTGCAAATCACATTTCCCTAAGTTATCTTCTTCTTTAGAAAAGGATGGTTGAGATGCTTGTTTCTGATTCATTTCACATTTCTCATTATTTGTCGATCCTAGAAACTTTCCAGGAACAGGAAATTGAATTCTTCGTTATTCAGTGACACATGATTCAGAGAGAGAGAGAGAACTTGGTTATCGATACTCTTTTTTATCACTCTGCCATAGATGCTTGCTCTCTTTCTGTCTCTATCTAATCGTCCTTCCTCTCTCGACCTGTCTCTCTCGATCTGTCTCTATCTTTCTGGAATACACTTGTTCTCACTTGTGAGAGAGAGTGTGAGGGAAGGGAGAGAAAGATGTAAAGAAAGAGAGAGAAAAAGAGAGAGCGTCAGGGTCCTAAGATTGTGTACTATCCCCCATTGTGTCCCTCTCTCAATGTCCCTTACTTGAAGCTTCTTTGTGCATTGGGGGTTAGTGCTGTGTGTGTGTTAGATTAGATTGACTCCCTTGTTGTTTAGTATTTCTCAACACTCGTGACTCATGTGAGTTCAGAGGTCCTGCCTTCTAGCTTTTTTCAGTTTAGTGCATTTTGTTTCAATTGTAATTCTTAGATCGAATCAGCGCTAATTGCTAAATCAGTACTATGTTCTGTTAGTATATAGACTAGAGAGATTCAGTACTATGGATATTGATGATACTTTGGATGCTCTGGGAGAGAAGGCTACTAGTATGAAGAATACCATATCCAGTCAGGGAGAGGAAGTTACAGGTGATCGGAATAACGGTAGTTTTGGTGTTTTTAGGAATTGTTCGGTTTTATGGTATGGGGCGGGCAGGAATCCCTGCTTTCTCATGTCGATTGATCTCAAACATGTAGCAATTTGACTGTCAACTGTCTGTGTGGATCACTTAATATCAGTCCATAATGGTCTGATTCTTAACTTGCTTTCTGTATCACTAATAACTAAGTTTCTAGCTTCCCATGCATTGCATATCTAAACTCTAAAGACTCGCTATCTCTCTATCTCTATCTCTCTCTCTCTCTCTCTCTCTCTCTCTCTCTCTCTCTTTCTCTCTCTCTCTCTCTCTCTCTCTCCCTATCTATCTCTATCTCTCTTCCTAATGGATATCCCATTTTCAGCGGGTGTGTGGAACTGGTTTAACTATGCTAAGAGTACGATCGATGCTGGCCTTGACTCAGCACACAGCTACCTTGAAGATAACCCGGTTAGTTAACTGGAAGGTCCCTTTATCCAAAAGAAAGGCCCCCCTTATCCAAAAGAAAGGCCCCCCTTATCCAAAAGAAAGGTCCCCTCATCCAAAAGAAAGGTCCCCTTATCCAAAAGAAAGGTCCCCTTATCTAAAAGAAAGGTCCCCTTATCCAAAAGAAAGGTCCCCTTATCCAAAAGAATGGTCCCCTTATCCAAAAGAAAGGTCCCTTATCCAAAAGAAAGGTTTGACAACTTAAAGAAATCCGACTTTATACTCACCTGTCCACTTTTCTTTCTTCTGATTTCGTTGCTATTACGACGACACTTTAACAATTCCTAAATAAATGAAATACTTTTTTGAATCTGAAATGATTATCTTGTAGTCGACTAGTCTCGTCTCTCCCATTCGTAGTATGGAGAAGACAAATATACAACTCTAACACTAAACAATTTTGGGGTTACCATCAAACGGTTTTATGCAAAAAGATTAGCAAAACCGTAAAAGTAGCCCATACACACTTGCATATTTCCCTTTCTCTCTTTTCCTTCCCTCATTCTCTCCCTCTCTATCTCCCTAGCCCCTCGCTCTCACTTAATTCACACATCTACATATATCTTCAGACCCTGCAAGGCACGACCAACATGATAATAAGTCACCCTCTCCTCCGGGTGTTCTTTGATCGTCGTCGTCCTCCTCACGCTGGTGGAGTTATGGTAAGACAACCCCCCCCTCCCCCCTAGTCGACAACCTTCTCTTTTCTGAATTCCAGGAATAATGAGCCATGTTAATTTCTTAATTTCTTCTCCCCTCTTAGAACTCAGTATCAACAATGCCAAGTCAAGAAGAAAGGAGACAAAGACGCTGATTTTTGGGACCATTGTTCTTCAAAAGCCACTAACAATTAGTGTGTAAAACATTACTCTGACTGACCAGACCATCTGTTTACATCACCAAAACGCCAGTCCAACTTCTATCACTAGTTTTCTGGCTCTGCTTGTGAGGAGTGGATCCCTGTTTTCGCGCAGCATGTACCACGCGCGCACATACTGGCTCATATTTCAGCCTCGTGGCTGGACGTTCCGCTGATCATGTCATCGGCTTGATGACTCCACGATATTAACATTTCACTTTCCCAATTAGTTATGAATAACAATCTCTAACGTTTTAGATCCCATTATCCTGTGTATAATATCTGATAAACACATTGACGTATCTGTTCTCAACACCGCATTCAACAACTGCTTCAGTAAAATAACCACAAACACATATGACGTTGTCTCCGGTCTGGCTGCTCAACTAGTTGGACCTGCCTCTGCTATAGAGGGATGTAGGCTGAGGGTCCAGGCAGCCCGAGCCCAGAAGATTGTAGGAGATACTGATGTGGCGGTTGCGGTAGAGAGTTTTGTGAATGAGATTGTGCCTGGAACGTGAGTCTCATTTCTTCCTCTTTTTTAGACTTTCCGACAACTTTTTTGTAAAATGTTATTGTCCAACGTCTGATATAAAACCCTAAAACCCCGCTCTCTCTCTCTCCGCAGGTGGGTTGAGCAGTACTGCATGCTAGTAAGTGACGTGCAGCACGAGATAGACCTGCATGTGAAGTCAGTCGGACATTTGCACGGTTGTCTAGACTGACATTCCTCGTTCCTAGCCACTCCCGCTGAGTATGCTCTCCGATCTTCCGGATACGCCAAATCAATCATTGAGGTCCGTCTTAATCCATTCTCTGGCTCAATTCGTATCGATTACGGTTGCCTCTAAATTGCAAGTTTCCAATATTCACTCAGGGATCGGTGTGGAAACCATGGAATTCACAACCCCACCAGTCTCAATAAAGAAAGAATTAACCACCTCCCTTTTGTCCAGGTCATCTCCGAAACGTTCCCAGATGTGAACATCAAAGACTGGTACACTCCCTTCGTAGGTGTATCCAACAGACAGGTCCTGGGTCTGGTATCCCAGCTTCTGGTGGCACTCTACGTACAGAAACTTGTCAACACCATGCCCCCTAAGGAAGGAGAGGAAGAGGGTGGAATCGAGGGAGAGCTCGAGAGAACGTAGATACAGACAATTGACACTTGAGGTGCATTTCTCTTTGAACTAAAAAATATATTGGACTCTTTTATTTTCTTAGCGTGATTGTCCACGTTGTGTTGCTTCCTCTTCAGCACATGATGTTTTGTGTTTTTTTCTCGTGTGTAAAGAGTGAGAGAGGGAGCGAGTGTGATAAAAAAAGATAGGACTCTGGATCCATTATGGGATTAATATGTTCAACACGATATATGCATGCGATAACTGTTTTAAAAACGCACACATCACCAAAACTACAACAATAAATTGCTAACAACTCAACGAGGTGATGTTGTTGTGATGTAACCCAAATATCATCAGTTGAGCTCTCAGTATATCGGCTGTTTTATTGATCCTATTCCCCCTAAATACCAACAACATTCCCCTGCATACCACTTTCATTTCCTCTCTTTCCCAACCTCCGTTCTGTTTAGCGTTCAATGTCACAAGCTCTAAAACTGAGAAGTTGTTCACAAGATGGAAATTCAAGACGGAAGCCCGTCCTGCCTGAGCTAGTCAAAATGGTAAGAGCTTATTGGGATAATTATATACGGCCCGAGTATGTTAATTACTACAACTTGTAACAAGCCGGATGTTTCACTTTCACTTTACCAAGCTCCACTGGTGGTGATTGGCGATAATTTAAGTGACTGTGAAATTTGAAAATCAGAGAGGTGTCCTGTGGTTTGATAGCCACTGATTGGCCAAGTCACGGTTATAAAATGACAATTCATTTATCCCAATTCCGTATTTGCATTGGTAATTCTGACAGTACTCACAAACATGGTTGTCTCCATCCCTAGTTCACCTGCTAACTCTGGAAAATCTCCGGATGATTTGGAAATCAATCTAAATGATGTTGACAACAATACCAGTCCAGCCCCATCCAAAGGGTATCAAAAAAAGGAGTGACACTGACATGTTATCACTTGTAGAGAGCTCCTTCATAAAATAAATTGTTGTTGTGGAGGTGCTGTAATTTTGTTGTGCAAGCTGTTGCAGCTGGGTATTGGTTGGGGAAAAAAGGGGAGAGAGACGAGAGAGATAGTTGGGATAGAGAGAGAAACATATGTTGTGCACGGAAACGCTAGTGATAAAATTTTAGCACAGTACCAGGCCATAAATCCATTTTCTCTGTGTATCGGCAACACTTGGTTGTTGTGTTTCTCTCCTCCAACTTTTGAAAAAATTTGTCTGTAAAGTTATGACGGTTCCTAAGGATTTGAAAGCCCCGGGTCGAGCTAAAAAGGATACCGAGCCAACAACCCCTGCGGCTCTTGATAATCCCCAACCTGCTGATAATAATGTTGATGTGAAGCCTGCGGAAACTGAAAATCCTGCTACTAAAGAGGCTGAGAAGGAGGAAACATTAGCCGCAGTTGGTTCTCCACCTGTCACTCGACAACCCGTACCTGGGGATCATAAGGAGATTGGGGATCATAAGGAGATTGGGGATCATAAGGAGACAGTTCCTCACTCCACTACTGCGTGCGTTGAAAAAAATTGCCACTGAATGCTTCAGTGTGGTTTATATTTAACAAATTTTAAATTATGGCCTATGGGAGAAGAAGTGCCCGCAGGCGCCTTTGGCCAAACGAAGCACAGTACCTTAAAGCACTGAAAAAGCAGTCTAGCAAATCTAAATTAATCAAAGTTGAGACCGAAATAGAGCTATCTGCAGTAGTACTGTGTGTTTGGCCAAACTTTATGTCTAGGTTACTAAAGCATTGAATCATCAGCATAAAATCAAGCGGCGCAAAAGACGAGTGGAAACTTGCGTTTGCTAACTTATGGTATGCCGTATTGTACTGCCGTTATCGAGTAAAAGGCATTAAGCGCCAAAATCTCGTTTCGAGATATTCCCCTTTAAAGTTTCTTGTTAGGGGAAATTGTAAAAGGAATTATGTCCTCAGAAACTCTGACAGACGCATAAAAGGAATTAAGTCCCCTCAAAATAAATGTGTAATGCCTTTTACACGATAATGGACTTAGTTCCTTTTACAACGTAGAAGGGATTAAGTCCAACTTACACACATTTGCTTACACACGAAATCCCTTACTCTGTCCGGGAGGATTATGATCCTGGCGACGAATGAATATAAAATAAAGTTTTCAAAATTTTACTTTCGGTAAACTTAAAAATCCGTAAAAAAATATAGTTAATTTTTCAATTTAAGTAAAAGGTCAGGAAGAGAGTGTCAGAGAGAGAGAGAGAGAGAGAGAGAGAGGGTCAGAGAGAAAAGAACAGAGAGAATGAGGGTCAGAGAGAGAGAGGTTCAGAGAGAGAGAGGGGGGAGTTGGTCCACCGGCCACCACCTCCTATCGGTTCTCCCCTCTGGAACGGGGTAGCTGTCCTCTCTGGAGCGGGGTGGCTGTCTTCTCTGGAACGGGGTGGCTGTCCTCTCTGGAGCGGGGTGGCTGTCTTCTCTGGAACGGGGTGGCTGTCCTCTCTGGAGCGGGGTGGCTGTCTTCTCTGGAACGGGGTGGCTGTCCTCTCTGGAGCGGGGTGGCTGTCTTCTCTGGAACGGGGTGGCTGTCCTCTCTGGAGCGGGGTGGCTGTCTTCTCTGGAACGGGGTGGCTGTCCTCTCTGGAGCGGGGTGGCTGTCTTCTCTGGAACGGGGTGGCTGTCCTCTCTGGAGCGGGGTGGCTGTCTTCTCTGGAACGGGGTGGCTGTCCTCTCTGGAGCGGGGTGGCTATCTCTCTCTCTCTCTCTCTCTCTCTCTCTCTCTCTCTATATATATATATATATATGTATATCTCTCTCTCTCTCTCTCTCTCTCTCTCTCTATGTCTCTCTTTAGACTGTCTTCGAATTCCTCTCCTTTTATTTTAATTTAAATTGAAAGCTTAATTACATACTATTTCTTAAGTTCACCAAAAGTAAAATTTTGAAAACTTTATTTTATTTTCATTCGTGGCTAGGATCACGATTCTCCCGGACAGAGTAAGGATTTCGTGTGTAAGGAAATGTGTGTAAGTTGGACTTAATTCCTTCTACGTTGTAAAAGGAACTAAGTCCATTATCGTGTAAAAGGCATTACAAATTTATTTTGAGGGGACTTAATTCCTTCTATGCGTCTGTAAGAGTTTCTGAGGACATAATTCCTTTTACCAAAACAACTAGCAAAAAGCTTAAAATGCTTGTAGCTCCTTCAATAATCAAGATTGGAAGATGAGACTAATTTCATCTTAATGAGCTTGAAATTCTGAAGAAGCTGGTACCAATAACTCAATTTTCGAAAATTTGGACTTAATGCCTTCTACTCGATAAGGGCAGTGTACTCTTTAAGTGTGCCGTATTTAACCCATTTATCGGGGAAAAAACGAGAGATTTACTCCTTCATATATTACTCCTTCATAAAACCTTTTAATACTACTGCAGGAGCCTATCACGAGCTTCCTTCGAACGGGAAACTTCCGGCCGCCGAAGTTCCGATGATTTTTCCGTGACATGCCAGTAAGACTCATTTAAATCAAAATCTCTTATACACTTTCTTTAAAAAATTTCTTTTCACACAAGTAATTCTTTCATCTGATTGAGGGCATTTTCAAAAACGTGAACTCTAACGGTGTGGACATGTGTTATAGTAGTGTATCCTTGGTAGTACAACTGCTTACACTATTTAACTGTTTCAGATCGGAGTCGGCAGAGGTTCCTGAGATTGATGATCACCTACTGATGGAGTTCATGGAGGACAATGAGATTGTGATCTCTAAATTCCTACATTATCTTCAGTCAATCGGGCTGTTCCCTCTCTCTGATCCTCGCTTCAAGAACATCATCAACAAGTAGGTTGGATTTGAGACAATGAAATGGGGTCGAGAGAGTTGTGTTTTTAGGTGTAACAAACGAGTCCAAGTTGTTCTGGGTGCATGTGCAGGTTCCCAATCATCATTACCACCCTTTCAATTATTCTCTCTAACTCTCTAACTTCATTTCAGAATGAAGGCATACAGTAGGGAGGGGGTAATGCCTGAGACTATGCCCCCTGATGACTTCAAAAGATGTCTCGGCTCCAATCTAGTGTTCTGCCAACAGGCTCTACATGGTAACCTGATCATCCCTGAGTGGAAGACCTTCACAGACCACCTTGTGGAGTGTTTCGACTCCTGCAAGGATATCACCGAGGGAACGGTGAGAGTTAATGTTGAGAGGGGTCTGGTGCCTCTTACATGCACAGCACATGAACGATTGGGTTAATCGAGGTTATAGACGGATTTACCACTTGTTGAGTAAGGGGCAGAAGAGTAACAATCTACTACCCTTCTATACACTCCGGGTGGCTATTAACAAGATACTATCTGTTGCAGGTTGAGTCCCTGACACCCCAATTAAGAAATGTGGACCCTGACGCGTGGGGCCTCTCTGTTACCACTGTTGATGGGCAGAGATTCAGTATTGGGAACTCCACTAACCCGTTAGTAGTGTGTTGTAGTGTGTTTCAGCGTGGAATATATATTCCCAATACTAATTGATTTGATAATTAATTTACTAATTGGGCACCCTCACCTACTCGGAACTCCCCTATTGTAGGTTTCCCCTACTCGACCTGGCCCGAGTGATCTCATACTGTATGGTGGCTAGTGATGAATCCTGTGAGTATGTCCACAAGTACATTGGCAAGGAGCCCAGTGGAACCCAGGCTGAGGCCCTAGCCCTAAAGGACGGACGACCCCATAACCCACTTCTTATGACGGGTGGAGTGACTCTGAACTCCCTGATGAAGCCTAAACTCTGCTTCTCCGAGCGGTTCGAGTACTTTTCAACTGTCGTCCAGGCGTGAGTTTAAAATGCAATGGGTTGCCAATGGGTTGCCAATCTGAGTGATAGCTACCACACGCCCGTTTTAGAAGCGGCCAAGTAGATCATCATTACTTAGCATGGACATCAATTTTTGCTAGTTTTTATTGATACTGTTTCCTAGGTTTGCTGGTAATGACTATATTGGGTTTAACAACTCCCTCTCCCTGGCCCTGAAGGACCACTCCAACCGATTGTACGCTGTGGGTCACTTCCTCAAAACCAACAAGTGCCTGAACAAAGATGATAACGTGAGTCCCCCTCCCCACCATGGCGCCATGTGGGTTGTTGAGTAAGGGCCGGTGGGAGATCTCACACCCTTATTGCTCAACAACCCGTGGGTGGTATTAGCTGTTAGAATCTTTATAATCTTTTAGGATGGTTTACACATTGTATTCACATAGTCGCTTCGACGTTTTAGTACGATCCCCAACCCACTCTGCTTTTTTCACCCTACCAGCATCACCCGCCCCAGTGCGTGCCAGAGTCTACACTCCTATTTTCATCATCCTCTTGTTTACTACAATGATCCAGCTACGTTTAGCATCGTGGAAACTTAATACACACCTCGACCGACTTGCTACCCATCTGTAAGGAGATTCTCGGCGAATGGAACCTACAAGTAAATGAGTCAAAAACTGAAAATGTTCATGTGTTTCTAGCAGCCAAGGATGAAAGGGACAGTAAAGGTGAACTGCTAAAGGACCGCGAGCCATGGCGGTCAAACGTTTCACTCGGATCCAAACTCGGCTGTATTGAGGACATCGAACGCCGCTGTATTTTAGCAAATATAGCTTTCAACACATACAAAAATGTATGGGAGCAGGGTACTCGGATATCTTTAGCAGTGAGACTGAAGCTCTACGAGGCCCAAGTCGTTTCTGTTATGCTTTACAACTGCAACAGCTGGGCTGCACCCAAAAAATCTTTGGAGTATCTCGATGTATGTCACCGAAAACATCTGAGAAGTATCCTGAAGATTCATTATCCTATTTGTATCTCGAACGCTACCCTCTATCAGAGGTGTAACACCAGGCCGCTCAGCGAACGGATTACTGTTGCCAGATGGAAAATGTTTGGACACATCCTCCGCAGCCAGTCAAATGCCCCTGCAATGATGGCTATAAAGTTTGCACTGTTCGGCACCTCAGATATGAAAGGTAGAAGAGGGAGACACCAGACTAATTTGTTGAATGTTTTAAAGGGTGACCTCAGGGAGAGAGGCCTTGATTTCTCTAAAGACTTTAATAAAGTCATGACTCTTGCTCTAGATCGAAGCATGTGGAAGAGGCTCACTCATCAACGTGTTTAGGAGTGTATTTTTTACACCATATTCATATTGTAAGAGTTTTATAATAATAATCCGTTGACATGATCCACGGGGAATCGGCACACTATATATATATATATAGTCGCTTTCATGCCATGCAAATTAACGTGGTTAATTAATAATGGTTTCCAGTGTAGTAGATGTACATTGTAAACATTTCCCTATTCCCCTGACAACTACCTCTCCACAGATTATCCTGGACGAGGTCACTGAGCTGGATATTCACTTCTCCTCAATTGAGGCAACATGTGCTAGTGCCAGTGTTATCGCAGCAACGCTAGCCGCTGGCGGAATCTGCCCCCTAACAGGTATTATAGACCAGGTGTAGCGGCTGGTAGTGTAGGTGTGACTGCGTCACGAATGTAGCCAAGCGAGGTACCGCTTTCTTTGCAAATTGAAACATTTATTTACCAGCTCTAAATTAATTAACAACAACACATAACATAATTGGAAAACAACTTTCAGCGGAAAAGGCCGCTCTTCCGGACGCAGTTAGGAACTGTCTCAGTCTAATGAACTGCTGTGGAGTAAATGATTACAGCGGAGAATTCATGTTTCAGCTTTTGAGTCCGTGTATTTTCGAGTCATTTTGGGGGGGGGGGGCTGAAATCTGTAAACTGGATCGGAGCATTAATCTCAAACAACAGCAGTTTTGATCCCCCGAACTCCCGGTGAATTTTATTCAATTATTTCCGGGATACATCTCCTCCAGATCTTCCAGGCCCACTCCCCCATACTCCGGTATATGGTGCTGTAGAAGATGGGGTTTAGTAGGCTGTTGCTAGGCAGCACCACCAAACTAAACACCTCATAGATAACACTAGGCGGAGCTGCTGGGTTAATCCAGCTGTAGTAGAGAACGGTCATGACGTAGGACAGCCAAGCGACCACCTGACTTCCGATTAGTAGAGACAGCTTGAGGGCGAGCTTGTCAACATATTCGGTGTTATTCAGCCCGCTGTTGGTCGAGGATAGGAAGCTCCCCACCAGGATGGAGACATAGGAGATGGTGAGAATACTTAGCAACACACCAACTACCACACAGTATGCTATCTTGTAGCCGAGGTAGCTGGCCTGGTTTTTGAAGATGTTGGCAAGACAAAGAGGGCTGTTTCCATAGTAGCCAATGCTGAGGTAGTCAAAGATTTCCGGCTTCGATGTTAGATCCCGAAGGTCCACTAGTACCGTCTCAATGCTCAGCGAAGCACCATCCTCAGTTGTGTTGTAAGCGAGAGAGTGCATCATTCGGAGATGTTTCTCGTCATAACTAGGTATAAAGGGATTCTCCTGGCCAGACAGTAACAGGATATCCGTCCGGAATACCCTCTGGATCGCGGGCAGGGGTAGCGCTGGGAGGATGGCATGGACAAGGTTTAGGACTCCGAGGACTATCGAAATTACCCAAATGGCCCTTATGGAGATATCCTTCACCAAATCCAAGCAGGTCAGGCACCGGACTAAGCTCATCATGGTTATGAGGAGGAAGGATCCGTGAGAGGAGAAGGAGAAGAGGCATCCGAGCGCTGAACAGCTGAGGCTGGATCTCCACTTTTCGTCCAGCTGACAATACTCACCAAAGGAACGTAGACCCATCGCAAAAAGAATCAAAATTACGAGATAGAGTCCCATCAAGAGATCATAAAATGCCACCTGTATCCTCAGAACCCTGTCAATTTTTCCAGGTTTACTCTCCGGGCTCGTTTGGATCGTTTCCTGTCCTATTTTGATGTTTAGCAACACAATAGCCACTCCTCCAGTGAATGCAAAGAAACTCAACACATTCGATCGAATGAGAAACTTTCTAGAACTGAGTCGCCCTGTTGGACACCCCACACACTCATCCATCCCATTGGCGCAGTCCCTCACCCCGTCACATACCCTCCTCTCGTCAATCCAAGTGACCTGATCATGTTCCGTCTCAAGACCACTACAATAGAACCTCTCTGGACAATATAACTCATCGTGCCCATTTGAACAGTCGATAAAACCATCACATACCTGTCCCGGGTCCCAGAGATAGTCACCGTTGTAGGGATCACAGGAAAATAGGGCTGCCATGCTGACGCCTGTTATCCCCACTTTTATCCTTTTGCAAAGGCCCACCAGCCAGCTTTCAGGATCAGATGTTTTGTTCTTCGGGAGATACAGCCGGATAACTTTTTCACAGGCCTCTGCTTCCGGATCAGTGCTCACTCCTGTGGCCTTGAGTCTATTGACAGCCCGAAAGATTTCCATCTGATCCATTTTCAGAACGGTTCGGATGGTCTCTGACACAGATTTGATTTTGTCACATTGCACGCTGGAGTAACCATCGCAAGACAAGTAGGATAGAGCTCTTTTTAGGCCCTGAGAACAAAGCTCTGTCTCGGGAATACACCCAGTGTAAGATTTGTCTGGAAGACACCGAACTGTCACGGCCCCGCTACACATACACTCGTCTGTGCCTCCCTCACAGTTGGCTACACCATCACACACTTGGGAGAAAGGAATGCATCCACCCAACTTTCCTGGGCAGTAGAACATAGGTTTCCCGCCATATTTACACTGGCACTCATCAGTCAAGCAGGCACTTGTTCTAGTACATTTCACCTTGGTCTCATCAGGATCTGTACCCCCAATAACGCACGTTATACCAATCGTAGAGTGTAGCTGGAGAAACTTGTATAATTCTTTGAGCATGACATCCGTCGGTTCTCGCTCTCCAGGCAAAAACTTGTTGTCCACGAATTGTATGAGATCAAAAACACTCCGGCACTCCACATAGTTACCATTAAAGGGGGTAACCGCGGTAAAGTTGGCGAATTTCCAAGTTATGTTACCATCTGATCCTGAGTAGCTGAGCTGGTTAACAATACCGTTCAAACAGGCTACCTTCTCGTATTCATATTTACTACCACCGGCGGGGACAATGTTTAGTGCTCTGATCTTGTACGTAGATGAGGGTGCTCCAAGGTGAACCAGTGTGGCAAGGAATGCAATACAGGAGAACATGATCATAGTCCTTACTGGTTCATCATTCGATGCAGATGCAGGCACAAGAAGGGGACCTATGAATGAATTTTGTAACTTTAGGAAACACTGGGTATCTTGCAGTGGGTGATCCCTTTGATAAGCAATGGGAAAGTTGTTCTACAAAAACTAATAAATCCCTTTTTTCATACCCCCTTTCCATGATTTCTAATTCTAAACAACTACCACCCCCTCAGGTCGGCCTCCCAGCTAAAAGTAACAAGGCAGGTGCACTAATGTTAGTGATCCCTAATGTCCTGGGAATGTGCCTCTACTCTCCCCGACTGGACAGGAGCAAGAATCCCCTTCGAGCTCTCAAATTCTGTAAGGTAGGAAAATACCCGATAAAAAACGTAGAAGGCTCCCCTTTTTATTTGTCTTTTTAGGTGGGTGGGGCGACTCCGACAATACAATAAACGCTATAATAAATAAATCATTTAAACTAAAATATTGCCGTCAACCACTAAATATTTATGACCTACTCCTAATGGTCCCCTCTATCTATTCAAACAAATTCCATGGGGGTGATAAAACTCATTTTATTTAGGGTGGTCGCCGGTCCTCTAAGCGAACCCGGGAAAATAAAATTTAATTTGTAACCATTTTACATCCAGACTACTATAAGTATAATTGCCAGGTTCTGCCTACAGATCGCGCGCTCCGATACTGCTATTAGCTATAATAACATACTACTCTCTCTCTACAGGAGTTTACAAAGAGGTTTGTGTTCCACCAGTTCGATCCTACCCTCACAAACACGGGAGAGAAGTGTGATCCGCGGAGACAACGCTTCTCAGAGAGCAAGGTAAAGTAAATAAAATAGCTGGGATTAGGGTAGTGCGAGAGAACAAGGTAAACTAGTTAGCTGCATGGATTAGCTCATAGCTGGTAGTGCAATGAAAAAAATTCAATTGCAATTCGTGGGGCACTAGATGATTTACATTACAACAAAATAACTTGCAGTAGAACTAGATGCGGTTCATTCAGCATTCATCACCGTCGCGTCGTGCTATAAGTTTTACGTTTAATGAATCATTTATTATATTTTAGCGCAACAAAATAAGCCAACAAAATAGTGAGGGAGAGAGAGGCACAGTTTGTGAGAGAAAGCCAGACGGAGACAGAGACAGAAAGATAGAGACATACAGAGCTGGAGAGATATTTAAAAAATTTAAGTGATCTTGTTATATTGCATTGTTCGAACCTCTTTAAATAAAATGGGCCTCAAAAAACAAGTTAAATTCACCGGAAAAATAGAGGGATGATCATAGGCCGAGCCGCCGAGTATATGTAACTAAATACACACAAAATACTCGCCATTATAAGCATTTTTATAGAACCTCATACCTATCTCCAATAGCTGGATATTTGCTCAATGGGCCGTCTAGCGCCGCGACCCCATCTGAGCTGAGTTAATTTCAAATGGGGGTCTGGCGCCGCCAGCGAGCTCATGAGGACGTTGTTTTTCGCAAACTCACTCAAACCCACTTTTTCAATATAAATAAGCTAAATACACTCATTAAATAATTGTATCAATTACAGGAGCAGCAGAATCTGACGTTGATATTTGCATCCCTGGAAGGTAAAATGACAACCCTATACCGGTACCTAAAGGAGGGTGTAAACTTTGATTTCCCCGATTATGATGGAAGAACTGCTATACACCTGGCTGTTTGTGGGGGTAAGTACTACTGGGTTCATGGAGTGCCTTTCCAATCATGTCATTGCAGCTGTCTGGTGGTGCCAGACCCCGTTTCGATTCTAAATCTCACAACCCCGTCTTGATTCTCAAAGCACACTCAGATCGGGTTGGTGCCGCCAGACACAGTTGTGTAACACCAGTAATGGTAATACCATATCTCTATCCTGCCCAGGTAATGTGAACGTGGTCAAGTTCCTGATTGAGAAGGCTAAAGTACAGATAAACCCTAAAGATAGGTGGGAGTGCACCCCTATGGATGATGCCATCAAATACAACCACGGGGATGTTATTGCATACCTGAAGGAACATGGGGGTAAGACGGGAGCTGATATATGATGTGAGATGATGATCTGTGAAGAAAGAGTGAAAGTGTGCAGATTCGTGATGATTCGTGATATAGCTGATCTGCGAAGAAAGAGAGAGAGCGTGTGAAGTTGTGTGTTCGAATGAGTGACTTGAAATCAGTGCGAGTTGTTGATTCTATGCGAGTGTGAATGAGTGTGATTGTGTGATATATTTTGTTCCCAATTCAATAATGAACGGGTAATCAACTGATTCAATAATCAATATTACTCGACCCTTTGTGGGGGTCGTGGGAGGGGAAGCTGGGATAATAGTCACTCGCCAATCAAGTAGTCAATTGGAGTCTCCTGGAGATCAGATGATCGCGTTTCCTAAGA
Source organism: Pleurobrachia bachei (assembly GCA_000695325.1). NCBI lineage: Eukaryota > Metazoa > Ctenophora > Tentaculata > Cydippida > Pleurobrachiidae > Pleurobrachia > Pleurobrachia bachei. The sequence goes on along the minus strand of AVPN01000412.1, from coordinate 27,696 downwards.
ACGTAGCATGGTCATGTTTAATCATGGTCATGTTCTGATTCATTTTAACTACATCTATCTCCCTGATCTTCCTACGTTTCTCTCTTTATATTTCTGGACTCTTTCTATGAAGGTCCTTGAGACTTAGTGCATGGACATGAGCAGCATAACGTGCACATTGTCACATGATTTCTATAATTCATGAGAAATAAGATATATTCAGCTAACTCGCAGCTAGTAGATGCATATTATGATGGTAAGGTAGCTGGGCAGAATTCAAGTCTCACTGCCAATTAATTGCAAATGCTGAATTGTAGCGTTGTAACAAGACTTTTTGTGGTTTTGCACCTTCGGGTATCGCAGTACGTTCTAAGATTGATTAGTTATTGTGAAACATTGTTACAAATTAGTTGGTTGACGAGATTATCTGAAGAAGATTGAACTCATCAGTACTGAAATCGACATGTGATCAGTATTATATTGATTAGATGATTCTGCTCTCTGAGTCCCAGTCCCATCTCATGATGAATGATGGTAGCGTGGGACGTCCTGGGACGGCTGACAGTGGGAAGAAAGATGTCTTCAGGACTCTTTCTGCTTCTAAACTATCTGGGTAATTACAATTCAGTTTTGTTATTTAGTATTCAGGTTTTTGGCTTCAGCTGCTGATCTTGTGTCCTAAAAGATTAAAGAAGTTTTCTGACATCACTCCCCTATAAGAAACCTAATTTCATCAAGTTCTGGTCATCTTCATTCCACAATCTCATCCAAAACACATGTATTGCAACTGCTGCTGCAGTACCCACGTGAAAACGATTATTACACTGTACTGTACAAGAACCGTCCCAATTTGTGCAGTCCTGTAAATTAGTATCCTACACATGTGCTCCAATTTCTCGTAGACGTGTATATCTAGCATGTCGTGTAATTGTAAATTTGATTTTGAGTTTGAAAACTCAAATAGACTTGGCACTATCATCATATCAGCAGCTGATATTGGGGATCGGGAAAGTGTACCAGCTAGTAGTTGCCCTGCCGTTACTGTTACTTCGCCCGATCAGGGTTTGGTGGACCAAAGTGACCACAATGACAATATGGGGTCTCATTGTGGTGGAACTGGTTGGGGCGATGTCGCCACTAGCCTGCCCCTTCCTAGAGTTAGAAACAGGTATGTCAACAGGCCAGTATGTGCTACAGTTTCCGTCATGGAGTGCTACTACAGAACCGTGCATGAACCATATATCATTAGTCCTACACATCAGCCCAACTTCAGTAATTCTATTACATATTCTATTCTAAAACCCCTCCCTTTTCTCCTCAAAACACTTCGGCACATGTCGTGTCGACTGATTTGCAGTACATTTTGCAGGGGGGGGGCCGGCTGAAGTTTTTGAAGTCTGAAGTTTTCCACCCTACTTTTTGAGTTTTTGAAGTTTTTGAAGTTGACTTCAAAAACTTCAAAAACTTCAAAAACCCCTAACTACTTTTATATGCCTTCAGTGACTGTTATTACATTTGTTTAGGTTAATATTATGGTTAAAACATATTTTGGCAAAGTTATCTGTCCTTGTGTGACCCGTTTCTACCACAAGTGAGGGTATTTACAATGTTTCTTAGCCATGAAATCCATAAAGCACAATTTGGTGCGAGAAGTTCAAATTTTTTTGAAAAACATATTCACTTTCTTTTAAAAACTCAACCATGGCCTATAAAATGCTTAGAAAGGGTTTATAATTAGTAAATAACTTTTCAAAAATTTTTGGGCCACACCCTAGCCTGACCCTGTGTTTTTAGCCATTTTCACAAAACGAAAATTTTTGTAAGAAGGGACAAAAATATGGGCACAAAAATCATCAGTGACCTCGAATTAGTGGTAGTACGTGTCAAAATGAAGTCCCCACTTCATCTAATTTGGGAAATAGTGGGGTATTTACCTAATTTGGTGTATGCGCATGACTGTTTTTTGGGTATATCGGTTTTAATGGTTTTTGAGTGTCTATAGGATTTTTAAAGGGGTGAAATGGCACGTTTTCAGGAAATGTGTGGCGCGCAATGTGGCTGTGTGGCGCGCAATTTAGTTTTACTAAAACACAAGGATTTTTCTATACTGCTTGTGCGATATATAAATCATCGGGGTTTTGTGTCCCGCTTGCTGGTATTATAGGGCAGGGAAATTCAGCATTATGTTAGAACATAATGCAATTAATCTTGTTGGTCAAAATGACCTCAAGGAAAATGGTAAACTTGATTTGTAACCACTTTACAGCTGCAGACAGCTATAACGATACTGCTAATTACTAAAATTACATACTACTGTATCCAGGAGTTTACAAAGAGGTTTGTGTTCCACCAGTTCGACCCGACCCTCACGAACACGGGAGAGAAGTGTGATCCTCGGAGACAACGCTTCTCAGAGAGCAAGGTAAAATAGTAGGGGGATTAGGGGTGTGCGAGAGAGCAAGGTAAACTAGTAGCCATGGGTAGTGCGATGAAAAACATTCAATTTCGATTCGTGGGGCACTAGATGATTTACATTACAACAAAATAACTTGCAGTAGAACTAGATGCGGTTCATTCAGCATTCATCACCGTCGCGTCGTGCTATAAGTTTTACGTTTAATGAATCATTTATTATATTTTAGCGCAACAACATAAGCCAACAAAATAGTGAGGGAGAGAGATGGACAGTATGTGAGACAGAGACAGACGAAGACAGAGACAGAGAGATAGAAACATACAAAGCTAGAAAGATATTTAAAAATTTTTAAGTGACCTTGTTATATTGCATTGTTAGAACCTCTGTTACCTTGTTCGAACCTCTTTAATAAAATATAAAATATAAATAAAATATAAATATAAATAAAATGGGCATCTAAAAAACAAGTTAAATTCACCGGAAAATGTAGGGATGATCATATTCATAGGCCGCTAGAGAGCTCACGAGGGTGGAAGTTGTTTTTCGCAAACCCACTCAAGACTGAGTCAAGTTAAATAATATAAATATTACATAATTATCAATTACAGGAACAGCAGAATTTGACATTGATATTTGCATCGCTGGAAGGTAAAATGACAACCCTGTACCGATATCTCAAGGAAGGTGTTAACTTTGACTTTCCCGATTATGATGGAAGAACTGCCATACACTTGGCTGTTTGTGGGGGTAAGTTATACAGAGAACTTGCCTTGTTCTACCCTCCTTTTTGAACAAAAGTACAGAGACCTGGGGGTAAGTAGAGAACTGGGTGTTGCTCTAGCTCATGGAGTGTCCAGTCATGTCATCCTTCTGATCACTGCCTATCTGGTGGTGCTAGCTGAACCAGTTTTGATTGTCAATATCACGTTTTGATTCTCAAATTGCACTCAGATCGGTTCGGCGCCGCCAGACACGTTTTATAACGTAGTTTTGTAACACCAGTAATACCATCTATATCTCTATCCTGTCCAGGTAACGTGAACGTGGTTAAGTTCCTGACTGAGAAAGCTAAAGTACAGATAAACCCTAAAGATAGGTGGGAGTGCACTCCAATGGATGATGCCATCAAATACAACCACGGGGATGTTATTGCATACCTGAAGGAACATGGGGGTAAGACGGGAGCTGATATATGATGTGAGATGATATCTGTGAAGAAAGAGAGTGTGTGAATTTGTGCGTTCGAATGAGTGACTTGAAATCAGTGCGAGTTGTTGATTCTGTGTAAGTGAATTAGTGCGATTGTGTGTGAGTGAATGAGTGTGATTGTGTGATATATATTTTGTTCCCAATTCAATAATGAACGGGTAATCAGCTGATTCAGTATTTTGTGGGGGTCGTGGGGAGGGGGAAGCTGGGGCTGGGGGCAATAATTATTCGCCAATCAAGCCGTCAATTGGAGTCTGGAGATCAGATGATCACGTTTCTTAAGAACGTAGATGTGTTTAATCATAGATGAACATAGATGTGTTTAATCATGGTCATGTTCTGATTCATTTTAACTGCATCTCTCGATCTCCCTGATCTTTCTACTTCTCTCTATTATATATTTCTGGACTCTTTCTATGAAGGTCCTTGAGACTGAGTGCATGGAATTGAGCAGCATAACATGCAGAAATATATTGTCACATGATTATAATTCATGAGAAATAAGATATATTCAGCTGACTAACTCGCAGTAGATGCATATTATGATGGTAAGGTAGCTGGGCAGCATTCACTGCCAATAAATCCTTCATTGTAATTTGTAGAGTTGTAACAACTTTTTGCGGTTTCGCACCTTCGGGTATCAGTACGTTCTAAGATCGATTAGTTATTAGTTATTGTGAAACATTGTTACAAACTAATTAGTTGGTTGGTTGGTTGACGAGATTATCTGAAGTAGATTGAACTCATCAGTACTGAACTCGACATGATCAGTATCTTCTTGATATTAGATGATTCTGCTCTCTGAGTCCCAGTCTCACCTTATGATGAATGAGGGGAGCGTGGGGCGACCTGTGACGGCTGACAGTGGGAAGAAAGATACCTTCAGGACTCTTTCTGCTTCCAAACTATCTGGGTAAATTGAATTTTATGTCAGTTGTCAGGATTGGGCTTCAGGCTGAAGTTCAGCTGCTGATCCTTAGTCCTGTAAGGAGTTTTCTAACATCTCTTAGAAACCTAATTTCATCAAGTTAGCTCATTTACTTCCTTCAATATCATCCAAGACACATGTATTGAAACAGTATCTAATAATCACTTCCACGTGTACACTGTTATACTGTACAAGAACCGTCCCAATTTGTGCACTGCAGAACTGTAAATTAGTATCCTGTATGTGCTCCTTTCTTGTAGACGTGTGTATCTAGCATGTCGCGTAAATTTGATTTTGAGTTTGACAACTCAAGTAGAATACTTGGCATCATAACAACAGCTGGTATTGGGGATCAGGAAGGTGTATCAACTAGTTACCCTGCAGTTGCTGTTACTTCGCCCTATCAGGGCTTGGTGGACCACCATAATGATAATGTTTCTCAATATGGTGAAACCGGTTGGGGCGATGTCACCACTAGCCTGCCCCTTCCTAGGGTTAGAAACAGGTATGTCAACAGGCCAGTAGTATGTGCTACTACAGTTTTCGTCATGGAGACTGGAGTGCTACTACAGAACCAATTGCATGAACCATATATCATTAGTCCTACACATCAGCACAACTTCAGTAATTCTATTACATATTTTATTCTAAACCCCTCCCTTTTCTCCTAAAAACACTTCGACACGTGTCGACTGTCAACAGTACATTTTGCACTGTCATGTTTCTTGCCCCACCGTCAGTCCCGAGAAGACAACGTGTACGGTCAAATGTTTCTAGAAAGGGTTTTGATGCACGGTATGTATTCCACAAGATTTTACAATTTTGAGTTCCGGATAAAATCATGTGGTCGACTTTCTGTAGAAAAATGAAAGCTTCACACAGTCGAAACAGTTCCAGAGCACTTCCAAGGTCACGCTAACTAAGCAACGACCATGTTTTCTCTCCCTATGTCTCTCCCACCCTCCCTTTTATGACCAGTTACACGCTTCCGCAAACACTAAGCAACAGATGCCACAAACTCCTCCTCCTACTTCTCCAGAGCCCAACACTTGCTTTACATTTCTGTATTTCTGTTGGCGGAGCGGAGTTCCCTTCTTTATCAACCTGTACTGCCAGCTAGTTGGTACATAAAGACCACTGTCCAGGAATATATTTTGATGGGATTTGACTGTGTACTCAACTAATTGACAGCTACTTTGACTCATCTGAGTAACCGCAAAAAGGCTGTTTACACTTATCTCATTTCCGTATTACACGAGTCTGTGTAGTGACTAGTGTATGTGAGAGAGATTCTTTTTGCAGTTTACTACCCGCTCAAAACCCCTCGGTTTACTTTTCCTTGTCCAAGTCCAACCCGTTCCCAAGTACAGTATGATCGGGAAGCAGGTGGCAGCACCATTGTTCATTCTTCCAGATACTGGCAGGTGCAGCACCCTGTCCCTACTGTTAATATAGCACATGCAGACCATTTCCTTGATACGCTCACTCTCCACAGCTCTCTCCCAGCTTGTTAATAATCGCTCAGTATAACATATTGCTGTTGCTTTCTAGCCTTAGTTCAGCCTTGCGGCTATCGGTATCTCCCGCATATCTTACTAAACAGACGCAATCTGGTGTTAGTCTCTCAGTACCATGAGCCGGAACTCACCGAAGACCAGGAAACGTCTTGACTATGCTGAGTAGGTGATTATAGACCCAATAGGAAAACATAGGAAAACAACATGCATGTCAGGCATGTCTCAAAATCCAATTTTTCATTCCATGGTCCTGAAATCCTGCTTGCAAAATGTCCCTTCATCCCAACTTCATACTATATTCAGGGGTGGGAAGTATAAAGCTGGTTATCATGTGTGCTCTAAGATTAGAGAGTGGAATATAAAACAAAGTGAACAAGTGGTTATAGAGTGGAACATATGTGTTATGTAGAACTGTAGAACTGGCAGGTAACTGCATGTGAAGTTAGCGTGGAACTAAATCCACGTCTAGAGAGAGTGTGGGTCGGTCTACTTCTCTCTTTATATTCCGTTTCCATTCAGTCTATCTTGTTGTATATAATCTGATATAATCATGGTCGCCAATACATCTTCTACCCCTACAACCCCTGCTAAAACGCACCGGTTCGGTACCCCCACATCAATGATGCGAGCTGGGCAGAAACCTAAATCACCTGGGTAAAAGATGGGCTGATCTATCATAGAAAGAGAGATAGCACATCAGTATTTCTTCTAAATCTAAAGTCAACCACATATAATAATCAGCTTATTGGGTTACTCAACAACTATGTATCAGATGAATCTATCTCTACCTCCCTGCTCCCATCTAACCTAGAGTGTGAGAGGAGTTTTTTGGTCTTTGCCTGGGCTCTCTAGTATAATAATAATATCTATATATAACTCATAGCTGAAATCCAGATTGCAAAATACCCCTTCACCCCAACTTCATACTATATTCAGGGGCGGCTAGTATAAACGCTGGTTATCATGTGTGCTCTAAGATTAAACTATTAGAGAGTGGAATATGTGTGTTAAAATATCGTTATGTAGAACTGTAGAACTGGCAGGGAACTGCATGTGAAGTTAGCGTGGAACTAAATCCACGTCTAGAGAGAGAGTGGGGACACGTCTAGAGAGAGAGAGTTGGTCGGTCTACTTCTCTTTATATTCAGTTTCCTTCAAACACGTTCATTCAGTTTATATTGTTGTATCTCATCTGTTATAATTATGGTCGCCAATACCTCATCTACCCCTACAACCCCTGCTAAAACTCACCGGTTTGGTACCCCCACATCAATGATGCGAGCTGGGCAGAAACCTAAATCACCTGGGTAAAAGATGGGCTGATCTATCACAGAAAGAGAGATAGCACATCAGTAGTACTTCTAAATCTAAAGTCAATCACATATAATAATCAGCTTATTGGGTTACTCAACAACTATATATCAGATGAATCTATTTCTACCTCCCATCTAACCATGACCCCCCTCCCAGGTCTGAGGTGAGTAACGTGGGAGCCCCCGAGATAGAGGAGAGGCTGGTGAAGGACTTTACTGATGATGATGGCGTCGATATTGTGGTGGCTAAATTCCTTAAGGTATGTGTTACCATGGTAACTAGGGGTGTTACCATGGTGACTAGGGGTGTTACCATGGTAACTCGGATATCAGGCCTGTTTTTAATGAGAATGCCACTATCTGACCACATAATGTCTGGATTCATGAAATTTACCTGGTTGTACCATTGCCTGCTCATACCTGCTCATGCGACCAACACCTTCTTCTCTCCAGGGTCTCCAACAGAATGGGTTACGGCCCCTTTCTGACCCCCGCTTTGAGAGCACCATGACTAAAATTAGGAGTTTCGCGAACACTGATGATGCTTCAACGATCCCTGAAACTATGAACCTTGATGATTTTAGACGGTACGTGACCCACTTAATAGTTCATCTTAGTTTAATTGATTTGGCCTGATTGATTGGAAAATTTCTCCGAGAAATTCATTCACCCTCCTCCCCCAATGTTGATATTACATTGTCACATCAAACAAAACCCTATGCAATATAACCAACTCTCCCCTTGACAATTCAACCCTCCCCACTACAGGGCTCTGACCTCGAACATGGTGTTCATTCAACAGACCCTATCAGGGAATCTAATTATACCAGAGTGGAAACAATTCACTGACATTATCACAGAGATATTTGATGCGTGCAAGGGTGACACCGATGGGAAGGTACATCAGCTCTTTCTAGATCTTGTAGCTCAACTTTGAATACAATCTTAGGCCCAGTCCCACATTCATTCCTACAACCCACAACATATTTTCCTCAGCTGTAGCTTGTAGCAACACCCTCCCTCTCCAACCTCAGATCCACGACATGGCCCCCGGCTCCACAAAACCTACCAAGACTCCAGAGGACAAATTTGCAATCTCCATCTGTACAGTGGACGGTCAGAGGTTTAGTTTGGGGGACTACTGTAGCAAGGGTGTATCGGAACAGAACAATTTTCCGCTCATGGATCTTACACGTGTGTTACTCTACACTATTGCATGTACTGAGAAGAGTGTGGAACATGTTCACAAGTAAGTGTAGAACATTCTATATAGCCACCTAGTTCTGAGGTTGTACAGAGCACAACACACGTGTAACTATACTCACAATTATTATTTTTAAACAATCTTTATTATTTTAAATAATCTCCATTATTTAAAATTGGAGGATTTAACTTATTCAACCATGATCATGACTCGCAGGTACATTGGCAAGGAGCCCAGTGGTTCAGAGGGAGAGGCACTGACTCTAAAAGACGGGAAACCACACAACCCTCTTATGTTAACGGGAGGTCTCGCTGTCTCATCTCTCATCTTTGGACGGGACACGAAGAGACTTGCTAAACTTATGAAAATGTTGTTCCACCAAGCGTAAGTTTTATAAACATTTGTGTGACCAATTTGGTACGTGATTTCCAGTATCAAATTGGAAATTTTACCAAATTGATCGCACATCATACTGAGTATAGTAATGGTACCCATCAATTTTATGGTAAGACTTCCTTACTTTCTCAACAACGATTTCCACTTTCCTATACAAATAACCAATTCCCGCCGTCCAGGTTCACAGGAAAGAGTGAGTATGTTGGGTTCAATAACTCCCTGGCCCTATCCCTGAAGGATCACTCCAACAGACTGTACGCTATCGGCCACTACCTCAGGGAAAATAAATGTTTCAATCATGAACAATCGGTAAGAGAAAACCACATTTTAGTCATCTTTTTTTTCTGTTTTTCGTATCAACATTTTTTGTTAACTTTATGACCGTTCTGCGGAACAAAAAGTTCTGCCACCACGGGGCACGGTTAGAGAGGGACAAGGGTAGAGCTCCCTGTTACTATCCCTCATCCATATTTTCCTCAGCTGTAGCTTGTAGCAACACCCTCCCTCTCCAACCTCAGATCCACGACATGGCCCCCGGCTCCACAAAACCTACCAAGACTCCAGAGGACAAATTTGCAATCTCCATCTGTACAGTGGACGGTCAGAGGTTTAGTTTGGGGGACTACTGTAGCAAGGGTGTATCGGAACAGAACAATTTTCCGCTCATGGATCTTACACGTGTGTTACTCTACACTATTGCATGTACTGAGAAGAGTGTGGAACATGTTCACAAGTAAGTGTAGAACATTCTATATAGCCACCTAGTTCTGAGGTTGTACAGAGCACAACACACGTGTAACTATACTCACAATTATTATTTTTAAACAATCTTTATTATTTTAAATAATCTCCATTATTTAAAATTGGAGGATTTAACTTATTCAACCATGATCATGACTCGCAGGTACATTGGCAAGGAGCCCAGTGGTTCAGAGGGAGAGGCACTGACTCTAAAAGACGGGAAACCACACAACCCTCTTATGTTAACGGGAGGTCTCGCTGTCTCATCTCTCATCAAACCTGCCCTGTGCTTCTCTGAACGATTTGAATACTTTTACAACAAGGTCCAAGCGTAAGTTTTATAAACATTTGTGTGACCAATTTGGTACGTGATTTCCAGTATCAAATTGGAAATTTTACCAAATTGATCGCACATCATACTGAGTATAGTAATGGTACCCATCAATTTTATGGTAAGACTTCCTTACTTTCTCAACAACGATTTCCACTTTCCTATACAAATAACCAATTCCCGCCGTCCAGGTTCACAGGAAAGAGTGAGTATGTTGGGTTCAATAACTCCCTGGCCCTATCCCTGAAGGATCACTCCAACAGACTGTACGCTATCGGCCACTACCTCAGGGAAAATAAATGTTTCAATCATGAACAATCGGTAAGAGAAAACCACATTTTAGTCATCTTTTTTTTCTGTTTTTCGTATCAACATTTTTTGTTAACTTTATGACCGTTCTGCGGAACAAAAAGTTCTGCCACCACGGGGCACGGTTAGAGAGGGACAAGGGTAGAGCTCCCTGTTACTATCCCTCATCCGGCCTCATCACCATTTATATTGACTTCTCCTCTACCGCTGACGGGATGCTATGAATAATTCTAGATCTGACATCACTCCGAAACATCACCGGCCTTAGTTACCCCCACCCCCTTCATCTCATGATGCTAAAGCTGTGTTGTTAGGTAACACTGGAACAAACCATGGAACTGTTTATACACTACTGTGCGATTGAAACTAACTGTGATAGCGCGGCTGTAATGGCAGCGACACTAGCTGCTGGTGGAATATGCCCTTTAACAGGTACAAGTTACTTTAGCAGGTAGTAGTTACATATGAGGGTAATAGTCAGTTTGGGGACTCACAACATGAAGGATGGAAATCAAGGAGCAGTTTTTGAAGATTAGTTCCGACAGCTATGTAAATAATACGCTATTTTCCTCGTCACGTCCACTTTGTTTTATTGAGTAACAAAAAACTTTGTCAGGAGAGAAGGTGGTGTATCCTGAGGCGGTTAGGAACTGTCTAAGTATGATGAACTGTTGTGGAGTCAACGATTACAGTGGAGAATTCATGTTTGAGGTACGAGGATTTAAACTAATAAGAAACATTCGTGGAATCACTGACTGACTGAGTAAAATACCTTAGAATACATCGCACTTGAATAACTAAACATTCCATGTTTTCTGTTTTCTCACTGCACTACCACCTCACTCAACACCTACCACCACCTCAGGTTGGCCTCCCAGCTAAAAGTAACAAGGCAGGTGCACTAATGTTAGTGATCCCTAATGTCCTGGGAATGACCATTTGGTCCCCAAAGCTGGACCGGAGTAGTAATTCTGTGAGGGGCATCAAGTTCTGCAAGGTTAGAACCCTTCTTTATCCCTCGAATCAGATTAAAACGGCCAGTGTTTGTCTGTCTGGCGGCACCAGAACATTTTGTGATTCTCAGATCGTGCCGGCACCACCAGACAGATGCTCGTAATATCATGCATGTTGCTTGTAACAATGTCCCAAACCCCCATTATAACCCCATTATAACCCCCAATTGTACACAGATGCTCGTGTTTATTTGTGTTGCGTGTATCAGTGTCCCATGAAACCCCCAATTGTATTTCAGTTGTTTACCGAGCGGTTTGTGTTCCACCAGTTCGACCCTCCCACACGGGGAACTAAGAAGATAGATCCTCGGAGAAAGGACTTCAACGAGAGCAAGGTTAGTATCAGACTCAATATCAGTTCGTCACTATGTTCTGTCTTCTATCATGAACGAAACAGCTGTCAGAGTGTCGGCCTGACAACAAAACAGCTGTTATAGCCCATCCCCCTCTCAACATCCTCTAACCATCCTCTAACCACTCTCTAACCATTCCCAGGATCAGCAGTCCCTAACGATCCTGTTCTCTGCATACAAGGGAAACATGACCACCCTGTACCGGTACCTCAAGGAGGGGGTGAACTTCGGATGGGGGCTAATACTACCTTCTTGACGTGAAGTAGAACGACAAACACCTTCATTGTAATTACACAAGCCCACTCACCACTGACTAATTTTCTCACAAAAGACTATCCTTTGGATTACCAAAATTTCTCCACACCCTATTCCCAAGTGCCAACCCGGCCACAAAGTATCACAATCCTGACCATTCTCCCTCCCTTCCTATCCTTCCTCCCCTCCTATCCTCGTTGAGTAACCCCCTCCCCTCTCAGATCAGTACGAAGTGGTAAAGTTTCTGATAGAAAAGTGTCACGTGGACCTCAACCCTCTGGACAGGTGGGATAACACGCCACTTGATGATGCCGCTAAATATGATTTCCAGCAGATCATGACCTACCTGACCAAGAAGGGAGCCCAAAAAGGGGCCGAGCTGACAGCGGTGTGAGTCACTCTACTCACACTGAGAGGTAGGATATAACAGAGACTGTTTTAAATTGAACAGATATATCTGGGATAATTAACACAGATCAGTCATGGTTCGATTACCTTTTCTGTTATTTATATACAACTTTAACATTGACTGTTTGTAAAAAACATTTCCGTCGAGAACTAACACAGACTTTGCCTGGTTAGGCTGTGTTGCGGGCGGGAGGGTTAGAACATAACAACACCAAAATACCTCACTCTCTCGTGGAATTCGAACAATCGGTAATTATCTACCGAACATAGAAGCATGCCCAACTCAAATACACACAAGACCACCTAGATACCCAATAAAACTATCTCTACTTGTACTACTATGAATGTACTGACATACTCTCTATAATAACTGGGGCAGGATCCACAGTAGACACACATCTCCTACCCACACCACTCCCCATACCATGATGTATTGTCTTGGCTCGGACTGGGTACCGCATGTCATGTAAAGTGGACCGTGGCCTCGCATTGTTTACAGGAGTCATACCCGTAGTGCTAGTAGAAGATCTAGCCAACCTTCCTCCCGTTACCTTACTAAAGAAGTCACTTTGGGAGACAGAAATACTGGTCCGGGTGCCAAAGACCCTCATTTTAGTGAGACATGCGGTTATTGGTTTAGTTGACAGGGAGTAGAGAATTGGGTCTGTTAGGCAGTTTATATAGAAGAACACCTTGTAGATCATTGAGATAGCGAAGTTATCAGTTTTGAAGAGGACATCATCCAGAATGATAGATGGCATCCACGAGATGGTAAACACTGTACAGATTAGTATTGATTTGACCAGTATTGTCACACTATTGATAGAACGCGAGTTAACATTAAGTTTATCCCTTCTAATCCTGGCTATAATACACCAATACGCCACAATGTTGCACACTAGAGGCAGAATCATGAAGACGATGTTACCAAGCCATGAGAAGAGCGTCTCCATAGCCCAATTATCCTCGAAAATACAATCAGGAAGGGAGTCCTGTCTGAATACAATGAGGTTGTGAGGATTCTGGAGGTGTGCTACCAACATCATTACACTGAGGTAGAGTCCAGAGAGGAACCAATTGAGGATAATTGCACACTTTAGTCCCTTGAAGTGGGCCTCCCTACCGTATCTAGGAGAGTGGGATTGTTAGTGAGTTGGACAAGTGAGGTAGTGAGTTACACAAGTAGTCATGGTAAACATTTCCGTCGAGAACTAACACAGACTTTGCCTGGTTAGGCTGTGTTGCGGGCGGGAGGGTTAGAACATAACAACACCAAAATACCTCACTCTCTCGTGGAATTCGAACAATCGGTAATTATCTACCGAACATAGAAGCATGCCCAACTCAAATACACACAAGACCACCTAGATACCCAATAAAACTATCTCTACTTGTACTACTATGAATGTACTGACATACTCTCTATAATAACTGGGGCAGGATCCACAGTAGACACACATCTCCTACCCACACCACTCCCCATACCATGATGTATTGTCTTGGCTCGGACTGGGTACCGCATGTCATGTAAAGTGGACCGTGGCCTCGCATTGTTTACAGGAGTCATACCCGTAGTGCTAGTAGAAGATCTAGCCAACCTTCCTCCCGTTACCTTACTAAAGAAGTCACTTTGGGAGACAGAAATACTGGTCCGGGTGCCAAAGACCCTCATTTTAGTGAGACATGCGGTTATTGGTTTAGTTGACAGGGAGTAGAGAATTGGGTCTGTTAGGCAGTTTATATAGAAGAACACCTTGTAGATCATTGAGATAGCGAAGTTATCAGTTTTGAAGAGGACATCATCCAGAATGATAGATGGCATCCACGAGATGGTAAACACTGTACAGATTAGTATTGATTTGACCAGTATTGTCACACTATTGATAGAACGCGAGTTAACATTAAGTTTATCCCTTCTAATCCTGGCTATAATACACCAATACGCCACAATGTTGCACACTAGAGGCAGAATCATGAAGACGATGTTACCAAGCCATGAGAAGAGCGTCTCCATAGCCCAATTATCCTCGAAAATACAATCAGGAAGGGAGTCCTGTCTGAATACAATGAGGTTGTGAGGATTCTGGAGGTGTGCTACCAACATCATGACACTGAGGTAGAGACCGGAGAGGAACCAGTTAAGGATTATTGCACATTTTAGTCCCTTGAAGTGGGCCTCCCTACCGTATCTAGGAGAGTGGGATGGTTAGTGAGTTGGACAAGTGAGGTAGTGAGTTACACAAGTAGTCATGGTAACTAAAACCGTGGTAACCATAGCAACCCAGTAGAACTACTGGCGATTTATCATGTTTATGGGTTTCTTTGGTAACCACGGTTTTGGTTACTTTTGGAACGCAACATACCTCATTGGACGAAATACAGCGATAACCCGGTCAGCTGTTATAGGTAGAACAGCCATGAGGTCACTATAGGTGGTCAGGTAGGCCAGATAGACAGATACCTCACACTGTAGAGCAGAACTGAACCCCACCATTATATCTGGAGGGGGGTTGTAGTAGTTTGGAGAAGGTAGGAGGGACTAGTGAAGGGCCAGGGCCCAGGATGGATCTGGGAAAGGTGGATTTAGCACATTGGAGTGAGGGTAGTGGGGTATTTTGCCATTATAATACAGGCCGGGTAGGGGATTTAGAAGACAGGGGTTTCTAGATTGGTGGTTGCTGCATTCACAAACAGGTGTTAAATGATCTCATATTGTTGATTATTCATTCACATGTGATGATTCGTTTGATTCGCTTAGCGCCTAAACACCCAGATGGTTCATTGAAGGAAAGTTTTGTGGGGCGTTTGTGGATCTGAGTGAAACGTGGAAATATTATAAAATAAAGATGGTCAAATTTAAAATATTCCGCTATGACTGACTAAAAGTTATTTCTAATCATTTAGTTAGTATCGCACACATTTAGAAGTGAGACAAACTGACTGTAATTTCCGTGATGTCACGAGTGTACAAACAGACAGACACTGACAGATAGATCTTGGTGTTGTACTCACTTGGACCGCGGAAGGTAGCACCAAAAAGAGAGAACATTGTGTCTGCAATAGCAAGGTTTAGGTAGGCCAAATCGTAGGTTTTAGTGTACCTGAGAGGGATGTCAGTTGTTGATGTGAGAGGGTGAGTTGTTGATGTCATGATTGCTGGGCTAAAGACACTGGGAACCGGCCAGTAGAGAGAGCGAGAGGAAGAGGAAGAGAGAAACATTGATTGAAGAAATGGTGGGGTTGAAGTTGAGGCGAGTGCATTTCGATTACTGACGTCAAAATAACAGTCTGAGGTAATGTAAGTGTGGCTGGCGAGAAGTGTACAGCACCAACAAAACAGGGCTACAAGAATAAGAAAATACGCCTAGAATATTGAACATTGAAGTGTTCTAAATCAAAACGGAACTCAGTAGTTATACTCACCGTTTTCTAATTATAAGATGTAAGACAAGGTAAGAATTGATAAGGAATGCTACCGACATGATAACGGTAAACGTCACCCCAGCAATTACCACTCCCGTGTTCCGGGAATCTGCCTCAGGGGATCCCCCATCCCCTACATTGTAACCATGGAGAAGGGGGTCGGGATCCATATTACTGGAGTGGGTGGGAGGTTGGGAGGTTTATATTGTGCATATTATTATTGGTTATAGTGGGAGGTTGTTAGGGTGTTGGGGTGACAGAAGATTTTGATAATAATAGAAACAGCTTGGAGAGAGTGGTAAAACTCACTATTAAAATAACTAAATCAACTGTAAACAGTTTGATGATTTCAGAATGTTGTCATGAAATTAGTGTCAAGTTTAACTGTGTCATGACGAAACAAAAACCAGAACAACGTAGAATAATCAAAACTGTAATCTATCCAGATGACTAAAGAGGTTTATTTGTAGAAAGCAAACTATTATGTGTACATCATGGGAAATGATTGTGTCAGTTGCGACCTCAAACTCTAAGAGACACTATTAAGATGTCAAATTCTCATGTGGTTTCTAATTATAACTATTATAACACAACTTCCTAGAACTAAACTCCCCTCTATTTTCTATCTCTATATCTCATTGAGATTCTCATGCTCCAATCTCTCCTAGCCTATTCGGGTATTCCGAGTCCTATGATACACTATCTTGCGAGTACAGTAGAATTACACGGTGTAGTACAACCGCGTAAGAGACCTGATCTGTGTCCAATGGTCCATTCTCTATACTCCCCTCTCTCTTTGCGTGACCCTCTCGATTTAGTATTTATTTCATTTTCTCTCTTTTATATTTCTCATTCTATCTCCCTTCCTCAATCTCTCATTTGCCGCAAAAAGTGGATCATAGATAGGCCAGGTGTGGGCCGGGAGGAGCTATGTAGATCACAAAATATCACAGATACACAGACAAAAACACTGCCGTATGATCGCAACACAGCTCTCTCTGTCTCTAAAGTTTTCTGGTTGGTGGTGGTGGTGTTAATTCATGTCGCCACAACGATAGCGACAACATGACCGGAAGAAAGATATGTCAACAGCTTCAGGCCTCATAATGTTAGGTAAAAGGTTTAATCTTGTCGGGCATAATTATACCAGCCTGTCGTCAAACTAATGCAGACAGTCTGTGACAAGAAATTGTGACAGTGACAGAGAGATTTGGGTAAGTATTCAGTACTGCGACATATGTGTTTACGTCACCAGTGAAAATTACTACTAAGACCAAATACGGACATTACACAATATCTGGCAGACGTAAGGGAGACATACTTGGCCCGTGGGTTATTGAATGAATAAACGCGGAATTAGGCTAGACGTAGGCCATATGAATTAGGAATTATGCATGAAATTCGCGTTTCCTAATTAAAACGGCACATTATTTGGCCGTGTTAGGATGAAATGACACACTGGGTTCTCCCGAAAAGTGCTCGATAAAATGGACCCCCTTCTCCCCTGGAATAATAGGTGCAAATAGGGCATTATGTAATCATATAAACGGTGGAGTGCTCCTCGATTCAGCTGGAGGAGTTGAGAGGTCCCTCTAGAGGTTGAAACTTGAGACTATTTAGAATAGCAGACTACCACTGGTGGGGCCTGGAGAATACAAAATAGAGAAAAATATAGACGCAGGTGGACGTCCCCCTCTGCTCTGAGTTCTGTGTGTTAAATGGCGTCTTATCCCCGTCCCCCACAACAACAACTAGCTGGGAAGCTGAGATAAAGAGAAATCACACGTGTTAGTTGATGAAAGGAATTGTAATGTGATATACCACTCTCACATCATGGGGGGCTAAATCAAAACGAAGTGGTCTGCAGCACCGCTCAGGGAGTATCATAATAATCCCAAATCAGGCAAATTGGGTTATTAATATTCCCTGAGTCTCCAGGAGCAGACCATTTCGTTGGGATTCCCTATGAATATTGCAACTATTAGGAAATTGTGTAACTGGACCTATTCCCTCATAGAACGGAGCCTATTGGGAAACACACGAATATATTCAATACGATGAGTGGTGGTTAAGACAACGCCATCGCATCAGCATGACCAGGACTTACTAGGACGAGAGAGAGAGAGGATGGATGGGAGAGAGAGAAAAAGAGACGGCTTATTAAATCACTTGCTGTGGGGCTACCAATAATATTATATAGCCACCCACATCTACTAAATCATTCATTCAACCTCCATATTTCTCTCTCTCACTCTCTCTCTCTCTCTCTCTCTCTCTCTCTCTCTCTCTCTCTCTATCTATCTATCTCTCTCTCTCTCACCCTATCTTGATTCTCGCTCTATCTCTATAACAATATCCCATCAAATCAGTGCACCAGGTCTACAAAATACTGTAGAAAATTACTAACAACATGTACACGAGTTATTTTAGTTCACCACACTAATACCGACAAGAAATAAGGCATAGCCTGTGTACCCGGAAGAGGTTCCCAATATCTTATAATATCCTGAATTTAGGGTGAACTGACGAAAATGTTATGTTCATATTGATGTAATCGTAACACATCTGACAGGTCACAAGTATATACGATTAATGTTGTGTAATATTATACAGGCGTTTATGTGTGTAATTACCCATATGATGAAATAATTCTTTTGTAATCCAATGTGTTTTATTTCTGAAGAATCAACCATAAAAGTGAAACTGAAAAGAAGCCAGAAAATTGAGCAGTGCGGTGGGAATTCGGTGTATTTCTCTGAATAAAACAGGCCACAGGGTACGAAAATCAAACCCAAACTAAGAAAGACGTCACTGGTTTTTTTTGTGATACAGTCGGACCCGATTTACCGGGAATATCCTTTCCCGGAGCATCCCGGTAAATCGGTATCCTACTGTATTTCAAGACCTTGGTATGATTTCCAACCTTGATCCAAAACTCGAGTGAAGCCCTACTTATTATGGGTTTACTTGAGCAGAGTTCAAAGAGCAGCTGCTGCACTTGAAGGGTGAAGCATCAAGTAGAACTGAAAGCAACTGGATGCTCCCCCCTTCAACTTAACTGCAAAACTGGGAACCCTTCCAAGAGACCCCTCGGATTTTCCCACGGCCCTGTTCTGCGCGCGACCTCCTCTATCAAAATCACACGGCGCGCTCCACATAATCGAGGTACACAGCAGCCTGAGAATCCGAGTGAAATTGAGGTTCAGTGTAGGATAATAAAGCTATGTGTACAACCGAAAGCCATGTGTACAACAGAAGGATATGGGAGTACAGTCCTGAGAGACGCTTAGACACTTTATGTGCCTAGCTGCTTCCGTCATAATTCGATAATGAGAGATTACGTGGGCACGATATGAAAAAGAGAGAGTTCGAAATTATTGACAAAAGGAACTTGAACTGTGTTCGTTCTGTCTCCAGGTTGTGGGACGAATTACGGTTCGGAAGCAGCTAGAGTGTCTCTCATGACACTCCCAAATCAGTTTAGTTCATAGTTGTACACATGGCTTTATTTGAACCGGTTCAAGGATGAACTTGAAAATTAACACGAAGCACAAGTCAGATATTCATTTTCTGGAAACAAATAAAGTTTTCTCAAATACAAAACAAATTGTAGATAACGGTAACACACTGAAAATACACACGTCATAATAATGATAAAATGTAGGGGCGATCGACCTGAAAATTTTTATGCCCACTAATCTAGTGGTCCCCTATCAGCTAGTATCAAAATTTAAGCCCTAAGACGTCCATTTCTGGTAGCTACTGATGACGTCATAATTAACATAATTAAGCATAATTAGAGAACGAGAAAAGATTGGGAGCTCTACTTGGGCGCATTTTACTCGGGAGAGGGTCCCCTAACACTTGTATAGGGAAATTTTAGAATCCCTGACATCAACTGACACTATCGTCCCTACTAAACTGCAAAACTGGGAACCCTTCCAAGAGACCCCTCGGATTTTCCCACGGCCCTGTTCTGCGCGCGACCTCCTCTATCAAAATCACACGGCGCGCTCCACATAATCGAGGTACACAGCAGCCTGAGAATCCGAGTGAAATTGAGGTTCAGTGTAGGATAATAAAGCTATGTGTACAACCGAAAGCCATGTGTACAACAGAAGGATATGGGAGTACAGTCCTGAGAGACGCTTAGACACTTTATGTGCCTAGCTGCTTCCGTCATAATTCGATAATGAGAGATTACGTGGGCACGATATGAAAAAGAGAGAGTTCGAAATTATTGACAAAAGGAACTTGAACTGTGTTCGTTCTGTCTCCAGGTTGTGGGACGAATTACGGTTCGGAAGCAGCTAGAGTGTCTCTCATGACACTCCCAAATCAGTTTAGTTCATAGTTGTACACATGGCTTTATTTGAACCGGTTCAAGGATGAACTTGAAAATTAACACGAAGCACAAGTCAGATATTCATTTTCTGGAAACAAATAAAGTTTTCTCAAATACAAAACAAATTGTAGATAACGGTAACACACTGAAAATACACACGTCATAATAATGATAAAATGTAGGGGATTAGTCACAAATAATAACAGGAGAGTCTTGTCATATCTCATCACCTCTCTCTCTCTTCTCTCTGGAGCCAGAAATTATAGAATAAAGATCATGTGAAAACTGAAATATATCTGTATAATTCTATTCCTGTTTAACAATATCTGAAGCACTATCACCAAACCCCTCTTCAGTCTTAACAACACCCAAATCCTTGTCAACTTTAACCCTCTTAACCCGGAATTTAGGAGGCTCGGGTCTGAAGCACTCCTTAACCATTCTGAGTCCCTCACACGGTGGGTGTGGTACTGAGGGAATGGTCAGAGACAGTTCATCACATATCACCTTCATAACCTCATCGCATTTAGCGTTTATGACAATATCTGCTGAGGAGTCTATCCTTGTTTTCTGCAGGTTAACAATGGCTATCTTTCCTCCTCCTCTCTTCGTTTTTAGGGGCATGTTACCTGGAAGGGATGGTGGTATATATTTTGTATACAGAGAGACACCCTTGCTGTGTAGCAAGGGATAGTGATCTATCTGGTGCCCCATCTGAGCGCACTGTCACCCCAATTGAGAATGAAATCGGGCGCCGCCAGACAGAGCTTGATCTACCGAACCTGCACAGAAATAAATATAAACTTACGGTGTGAGCCATACAATGGTAAGTGCTGTTATGTTCTAACCCTCCTTTACAGAGCTCGCGAAAAGGGGGTCGAGCTAGGCAAGGTAAGTGTGTATGATAAAGAGAGACATAACTCTGTGTAGCTCCTGAATGGCTAATAGGGCTACACACAACGTTTAGAGTTGTCAAAGACAAAAGGAGGTATGTGCATTGTGCAAAGCGATTATACCTCCAACCCCTATAATCTATATGTATGCATCCCCTCTAGATACACTTGCACCAGCCCTATACATTCCCTTATTCTAACCCGATACCCCCTCATTCCCTCACCTGTTGGCTGGATCTGAAGGGTGGTTCCTAGAACAACACAGAGATCAGCCTCTGAACACCTTCTCTCACTCTCAGATAGCTCATCAAATGGTAGGGGGTCTTCCCAGTCTAGCACTGTATCAACCAGCTTACCCCTGGAGAACGACATGGTGTTAGAAACGACGTTAATAGGAGAGAAATGAGAATGAAGAGAAATTATTATTGTTTCACAACGACCACTTTTTGCCTCTTTTTGAATTGACATGTAATGATGTTTATTGATTTTACAATCTAGTAATACAGTGACTCCGTTCACGGTCAGAGGACAGGGATGAATTAAACAGACAACAGACAACCTATTATACCTGCACCGTATGTTCCGTAGTTTCGCACGGCATGTGTCTAAAGGTCAGAAGAAGTATGGTTATGAGAGTGATCCTTGCCCTCTCTCAAACTCCCTCCCACAACTAGGACATTTCTCTGTGAATATGTTCCCATGCACCTCCGATAACTTTTCTTTGTCTAAACCTGGGAGAAACAAGTTGTGGTGATGTGGTAGAGATTAGAGAAAGGGTTAGCGAGAATAAGAGAGAAAGGGATAAAGAGAAAGGGATAGAGATGAAAGGATAGAGAAAGAAGTATTTAGATTCAACCCCTTCCTATATACATTTGCATTTCATTCTCCCCACTGCCGTGTTATACAAGCACATGTGCAGAAGGAAGTGCAACAGAAGAGGAAATGAATGGGGGAGAGAGCATGATGCATGGTACAGTGGTACACGCATGGTACACACTACTAACTACACGCACTGTGCATGTACACAATACCACCCACGATCTATTGTGGCAGATATCATGTACTGTCATGTAGATTGTACCCTACTGAGTATTATAGATCAAACCTGTGCCGCAACAATCATGTTGGACATTGGACACCCTGTTACTGTACTGTACCCTACTGTATAACTGTACCTGCTCTCATGTGAAGATTATCCACGTTCTGACTGACCACATAACATGATTTATCTCGTATCCTACATATCTCAGATATAGCAAAATGAGTCAAGGTGGGTACGGCAGTCTGGAAGTCTATATTAACATCTGGGGTCACCCCCATTTCCTCTAACGTCCAGACCCCTTTAGGGCCCCTGAAGTCGGGTATCCCCGAGGCAGTACTGATCCCTGCACCAGTTAGGAAAACTATTTTAGATGATGACCTGATTAGAGCTGCCAGTTGTTTCGATTTCTGGGTGACAATATTGTCTGTCTCGAATATTTCTTCCAAACCCAGGACTCCCTTGTCTGGATATTTGGAGAGGGCTGCTGCATAGTTGAGTGACATATTCTACAAGTGTGGAATAATATATCAGCAATCAATAGTGCAGCATTTTACTACTTTAAACTTATTATTACTGTGATAATGTGATGTGTGATAATGTAACTTGTGACATGTCTTCTTTTTTTTCTATACAAGTACAACACGAGATATATCACAGTTTCACAACAAGATAAAAGATATATCAGCTAACATTTGTTGCAAGTTTTGGGACAGAATTTGTCGTAGGGGAACCAGCACATGTTAGATTTACATTCCACACCGTCAGTATCCTCACATGCTGAAAAGGGGGAATGTGGTTACTAAGAAATACTGAAAAGAGTGTGGTTACCATGGTTACTGGGTGGTGGTGGTCGAGAAATAGAAGTGGAGTGTGGACATGCTGGACAGTGTTAAAACAGAGCTAGAGGGGAGATAATGTAACTTGAACTTGCTTTAATTTCCAAAGTTATATAAAACTCTGACATGGTTTTCGTCATGCATCACAATGATACCCCACTAATATTGATGTCACACCAAAAGCATCACTCACGAGGTGTAGGGGGCTCAGGTGTGGTTGGCTCAGTTGGTCTCGGCTCCGTTGGTTCAGTTGGTCGTCCCCACAACCATCCCTACCCGAGGGGACATCCTTATCCACCTGGAACAGAGGCCGCCACTGCAAGGACACAAAAGAAGAGAACAAAGCGAATCATGATTCAACTGAATTGAAATCGAGCTGTGTCTCTCTCTCGTTTTGTTTAACTGGATTCTGATTAGTTTGACACATTACTCAGTACACCAGGTGATTTTAGAATTGCCACCTCACTAAATTGAAATAGTGTCACTTTCACGCACCACAGATTCGTAGTAGATGGTGATTTTGTCTTTGAGATCTCTCCAATCATTCTTCTGTCACACATCAAATCATGTCGATGATGAGACAGATGAAGGGAATATAGATAAAGGAAAGATTTGATAGTGTGAATGTACCAGCCAAGGAGATAACGCACCCCGCAACGTAAAAGGGTCTGTAGCATACGCCAAAATCTGGGTGTTTTGGAGTGCCAGCACTCACAGTTTTAAGGTTCAGGGGGTGGGGGGGCAGCGTTAAGAT
>AVPN01000411.1:39107-53451 GCA_000695325.1 Pleurobrachia bachei | reverse complement strand
CTCCACATGTTGACGAGTTGGTAGTTGCACGACTGAACAACTCTGGAAACTTGCTGGGACATTGTGAGTTCGCTGTCGACCATAACACCGAGATTCTTATTTCTTAGCTACTTGTTTGACTTCCGTTTCTTCTTGTACAATGTTGAGTGTGGCATCACTTGTAGACTTGTCCCATTTGTTCCGTAGGATAAGAACTTCTGTTTTATCTGGGTTCAACTTCAACAGGTTCTGTGTCATCCAGAGACGAATGTGAGATACGCAGCGCTGAACTTTGTTTATCACATCATCAAAAGTTTCTGGGGTGAAAGATATCGAAAGTTGAGAATCGTCCGCATACATATGCAGGTTGAGCCCATATAGTTCCGCTATTTTCTGCAGATCTCTCGTATATAATATAAATAAGAGAGGCCCCAGAATTGAACCCTGAGGAACACCAATGCTGATAGACCTTGCCTCTGACTCGACTGAACCTATCTTTACTCTAGCTGTTCGATTAGTAAGATATGATTCAATCCATGAGAACCGTGCTAGGAGCAGGCAGTCTACTGCAGTCCCTTTAAAGTGAAGGAAAACGAGTTGTCTGTAAATAAACTGTGTGAGTGCGGGATATAAACTGTCAATATTATTATTATTTATTATTACATGGAGGGAGACTGGAGAGGTGGAAACAAGCAAGTGGCAACAGCATGTTTACGAAGTTTAAAAAGTCGAGAAGAGAATTTGAGTTTTTGGAAACTTTCATTTGGTTGAGAACAAAATCGCGCGGCTCAAAACGAAACCTATTTTAAAATATTTCGCCGCGACATGTGACACGCGTGCATTAATGCTCTGATTTTAGATTCAACGTGTATGAATAGCTCGACGACCATGATACTAATTAAAACATATTAATTCAGACTCAAATCGGTTCTGAAAATAAATACACACAGTTAAATATCAAAGAATAAAGTTCTCGCCCAGTGCCAGGATCCACCTCCTAGTCCTAATTCCAAACACCAAAACCTTACAGTTACAAATCCCTGTAATATAATCAGTCTTAGCTCCACCCCCTATGAGCCACCCATGCTCATCATAAAGAAGAGAACTGCGGGGACAATATACATCCAATATTTAGCGAAGAAGGACCTCTTATCTTTACTCTCATCCGTCTTCTTCCTATCTTCAGCCTCCTTCATCTGGATGAACGTGTTCACGTCCGGAGATGCCCCTATCACTGGGTACGATACCTGGGAACGGGGAAATCTTAAGTTTGAAGTGTTGCGAACAATCTAAAGTCTTATACAGAATCAAACACCTCACAACTATTATATAGACTCGACAAGGGTCCTTGTTGGCGACATAGCCACATGTGACATGGTGGCGATCGCACTAGGTGTCTATGTCGCCAAGGGTCCTTGCTTACAACCAACCCATAATAAGTCACCTGTGTGTCAGTAGAGAATGAAGTGGCTGATGTAGTTTTACCAACACACTCTTCAGTCTTGGTCTGAAGGGACAAACCAGTCACATATCCTGAGAGTGAGAGTCAAAGTCATAAAAGGTGGAAATAAGGCGAAAATACGGGGGGAATATGGGGGGAATAAAGTATTAAAGGTTTGCAGGGATGTTTGACAATAACTCCTGAGAAGTGAGACCCCTGTACCTGAGTTATCCATGTGTATGGTAAGGGTATGAACTAGATCTGCTTCAACAATACTACACGGTCGTACAACTATCGTCACATATCCCTCACTCTCACTGATCTCTCCCTCCTCCAACACCTTAACAGAATATTATATTATTATGATGATGAATATTATTATGAATATTATGATTTTCACAACATTGTGATGACTTTTGTGCTTCCTATCCCAGGGATACCATCTCCTGATTTAACAAAAATCCGAATTCCTAGTACACCGTGTCGTTGTAGTGTTGTAACAGTTGTGCCCTAATTTGAGCAATGGAGGGTACAAGCAATAATTCCCGGGGTTGATAGGCAATCATCTCACCTTGTGATTGGTACGAATATAATAAAGAGTATCATTCTGACTGGCAGCAGACTTCAATTCGTCCACCCTCTCATTACTGCTGACTGGGATGTACTGGGGTTTGTTGTGGCTTGGCAGACTGCTTTGTTTGATGGTAGGTAGGATAACCGTGGCTCGCTTGCTCCATTCGCCCGATCCTGTAGAGGAGGAGGGTGAAATAGTCCCATGATAGCTGTCTGGCCAGATTGTAAAATATGAAACTAGGTTGGTGCCACCAGACAGCACGGTATAAAGAAAGGATATCATGGGGTCAAAAGGTAGAAAAGTAAAACAAAAGAATGGAATCATACCAATTTTGTGTTCGATGTTCAGGATAAACTCGCTGTGTTGAGATGAGGCAACATTCCACAGGAGTTGCAGTATCACCAACCAAACCATACTAAATTGTGTCAAAACATATTGGTTATATAACGAAAACATTAAAGAAAGGATGGAAAACTCACACTCATTATGATCGACCCTCTAACCGGGAAGAGACATATGTCGTGAAGGAAAAACACACAGTGATATATGAATTAGAGTTGCAGAAAAATGTGGTATCAAAAAACTGCTATGTATCGTTCTCACACATTCATTGGCATGATAGTGGGGAAGCATGTATAACAGAAAGTAGCTCACTAAATATAACCTAAAACACACACAAGACTCGTCTAATGATTGAAAACTCGGTCACTCCAACCCTTCTATCTCCACTCCTATCTATTTACAACTAACTCTCTCTTCTTCAACTGTACACTGTCACTATTTTGCTTCCTCTGTACTGCCCTCATCTGGCGGCTTTTGGAGAGCTTTCACCTGCTTTATCAAGAATTCCCTCTCTTCGTGGAATTGTTCTTCTTCTGTGGGAGAGAGGAGAGGAGAGAGAGGGGGAGAGAGCGAGGAAAGATCAGAGGAGAGGGGAAGAGAGAGAGAGAGAGAGAGAGAGAGAGAGAGAGAGAGAAGGGGAGAGGAGACTATAGGAGGGGAGAAAACAGGAGAGGAGAGATAGTGATAGTGTACCTTTTCTATCGCTCTGGAATTTACTAAGAAAAGTAATCATTCTTTCCTTGTTCTTCAGCAGGATATCCAGAACTTCCCTTTTCTTGTTTGGGTTGGCTACAAAAATCTGGGAAGTAGAAAGAGCGTGAGACGTGAGTGGAATTGGAAACGAGGTGGCAATCTCACCATCAGCTCATTTCACCAGTCGTAAGTTGTAACGGGATGGTGCGTGATGCGCGTCTTTTGGGAATGCTTGTATGGGATACTTTCATTACATCTGAACGGCCATCACGAGCGATAGCTCACCTTAAAGACGTGAAATGCCTCATATGCGATTGACCGACTACTATCCGCCAACATATTCATCATAAGCTTTAGGTTGTCAGCACTCCCGATATACTTTTCCATCGTGATGTAATTGTGCCGGTCCAATAGCATTTCTCCTAACAGCTGAGGGGAGAAGGGGTCGTCGAGGGTAAGATAAATGTATGGGGAGAGATAGAGAATATATAACAGACGGAGAAAGAAAGATTGGGAGAAAAAGAGAGACAGAGAAAGATTGGGAGAAAAAGAGAGACAGAGAAAATACGATTTTCCGAGGAAGGGAGAAGGTAGAGAATGGGATTATTTTTGCCATTTCTGTGTATCGCATTTTCTCAATTTCTCATTTCCATTTATCATCTATGTGCACTGTGTTCTCTCTTTCACTCTATCTCTCCCTCCCTTTCTCATTCTATCTCTATCTCTAATATTCTCTATCTCTCAAATACACCTCTCTCACTCTATCTCTAAAACCTCTCTCTCCTTTCTCTTATTACCTTGAGCGATTGACGTCGTGTTACATAATTGTCGGACACAAGGAGCTTCTTATATTCGGTAAAAAATCTATCGTAATTCGTTTCTAAAAACTTAGCCACAACTGACTTGTGAATTGTGAGCAACTCCTGGAAAGAAAAAAAATGGTTGTCAGATTGTGCGGAGGGTTACGAAAGTAACAAGAAAATAGGGAGGACTTTTTTAGTACTACACTCCTCTTCCTTTAGAACATTATTCTCTCATCGCCAGTTCTAAAGGAGGGGGAGTACAGGAGCGTTGAATGGAGAGCGTTCAATGGAGAAAGGCTAGGTGTTAAAATGAAAAACAACAAAATGAAAAACAACAAATGTGTTAAAATGAAAACATTACCTTAAAAGTTGTAAATGCATCTGATGCAATGTCGAATGTTGACACCTCAACGTAGGTAAAAAAGTTAAAGAATTTCTCATCGTTGAGAACAATCCATCCCAGTTCTTCGTGTTTAATACACTCCCTTAGCACTAGGCCCGAGTGGAGAGCTATCTCTGGATGGTCGTACCTTGGAATAAAGGGGGATTTATTCAAAGAGGGTAGAGTGGTGTTTGAGGGGGGGGGTGGCTTTTGAAATCAAAAACCCGATTCTTCAAAAACCTTCCAGCCCGAAGCGAAAAGAGTTTTTTATAGGACACACTAAAACTGATCATGACCACTGCCACATTGTATACAAACGGGGTATATCATGTTACAATGTGAAGACAGATGGAATGAGATGTTAGCTTCTACTCGCTATACACAGATCATGCCTCTCTGATCTCCCTTTCTCTCTTTTATGTGGACGACATTATAATCAAACACTTTTTATACCTCTTTTAATCCTCTTCCAACACCCTTCTATCACAAACTCTTGGCAAGTAGAGTTTGATGACAAGCTACTGTACTCTGTAGGGTACACGTGTGGACAAACACACGCACACACTTGTAATTCTCCCTTTCTCTTCCTCTCTCTTTTTATCTCTCACAATGTTTCTTTCCCTTTCCCTCTCTCTACCTCACACACGTTTGTTGCTGTACACATGGTAAAATGTCGACAAGTGTAGAGCTCGATAGTATATGCTCTATGTTGTGTCGAAACATTAAAACTGCGTTGGGAGAGAGAACGATACATAGATAAAGGGAGTCTGTCAGAGGGAGGAATGGAGAAATAAAAAGATCAGTCAAGGGATAATATGAAGATATATGCTAGGAAAATATAATTGGTACTGGTGAAAATGTCAAAAACGGGTGAAAAGAAAAAGAATTTATATCTACCTGATAAGGGAGTGTCAAGAATATTTGAATATGACAGGAAACATCAAAACATAAAATTAAACAAAGTGGTATTGTTTGAGGGTAACCGCTGGTTACTAACTACTAACCAGTAGCCACTGACTACAAACAAGTTTATGTGCACTTACCCCAGAATAAGATTATCAAGAATATCCCTGTTGGCATTGATGTAGTCAACAGTGGGATACCGGCATCCAATCTGTCGTTTTAGTAGGCTACTCAATATCTGACTAACATACTTCTTACCCTACAGGTAAAGTTGGTGAAAAGTCAGATACTTATTTATCGTCATAAAGAAACAAAACTTCGATTGCAATATCTTGTTTTGGAGGATTTTACTTGTAGAAAGAACGGTTTCCGCTAACTTAATTTCCCATTCGCCCTCACACGACCCCAATCTCACCTCAAAATCGATGTGTCTCAGAGCCTTGATAAGAAGCTGGATAATATTATTGGCGTGTAATTCCTGTGACAGTTGAACAATCACCTCAAGCTGGGGCTCCTGATCTGAAAGGGGCAGTGTAAAGTCTAGGTCAAGGGTGGCCAGGAGGGGATACTATAGTTAATAGTACTAGCGAGAAAATAAAGTCTAGGTCAAGGGGGCCAGAGGATACTAGGGCAATATAAATTTAACAAGCTAGTACAAAGTCCTTGTGTTGTACGAGTCTACGTCAGAGGTTCTTCCGCGTATCTTCGTAGCATTGTTTACTACAGCTAGGTACTAGATAAATGATAATAAAAGGAGACGTTTAACATACCAGTTGTACCCAGAAGGGCGTGTTTCACGTTCAACATATTCTTCGTCACGTCATCATTCACCTAATAAACAAGTCAGCGTTATAATACTCACCATTATCAGAGGTAACTACATGATCCAATTTTCAGAGAAAACCAGTGTTTCTTCTTCAAAGGCCAGAGCAAGCCATAATCACTTGTTCACCTTTTATAGAGGAAGCCACGAACCCTTACCTTTTTGATATTCTTCTGGTTAACTGCTTCGTTTTCGTGTTCCTTCTCAAGTTGAAGTAGGGCAGACTTGAGATTTTGAACCAGTTGCTGGGGTGTCTTCTCTTTCTGGAAGAGGGTCAAGGGCATATCCCGGCACCCTGGCTTTCAACGCAATACACCTATTTCTAACGGGGCACGTAGGAAGTAAGAAAATATAAAAAACAGTTATCATTATCAAATCTGAATTGAGGAAATTATGGGTAAGGGTTTATTGTTAACTGTCGAAAATAAGGGTTTAGGGGGGGGGACTCTTCCCGTAGAAGAAAAAAAGTTCAGTTCACAGGGAAATTTCACCATCCCAACCCATCACCATCTTAAATCACCCCAAAGATCCCCCAAAGGTACATAACGATCAAAGATGAAAAGGGAACACGATTAAATACCCCTAAACGGGCTCACCGAGGCTTCAAAGTTCAAAATTTGAAAGCTTTTTAAAAACTTCTGAATTTTGAATTTTGAAAAATAGTGGGAGCGCTTAGATCATGCACGTGCAAAAATCGCGCGCCACCCGAAATTTAGGTTACTGTCACTCCTTTGCTTTGCATCAAATCACAAAATGACCCCCAAGTTTTTTGTAGATCTCGACGAGATATTTCGAAAACTTGAGGGTCATTTTTTGATTGGAGTTGAAATGAATAGAAGGAGCTATGACAATGCGCAAAAAGGGTGGCGCGCGACTTTTGGCGGCTTTTAAGCGCTCCTAAAAATTGAAATTTGAAAAGTTATCCGGCCGCGGTGCGCGGCTTTATTAATAATTTTATTGCGCTGCAATTGAACGCCGCGCGTATGTAAATTAAAAGAAAAGCTCATATCAACTTCAAGACAAAAACAAGATGGCCGTTTTTGTCTGATTTCCCCCGAGTGACCTTTGGGCTGTCCGGCGTCCGCTGTAATCAATTACCGCAGAATTTAAGAATGGTCAATGGAATTGAGTGAGTAACAACTTCAACTTGATCCCACCAATTTAGATAAATATCTTTAAAGTCTTGAATTATCTTAAGGTCGAATATGCGCCCAATCCTCTCTCGCTGATGATAGCCACTTTTGTTTTCGTTTACTCTAGCTCTTTAGGGAGTGCACAGACTAATTGATTGGCTGCCAGTGAACGGTCAGGTCCCTTTAGTAATCCATTTTATAAGTTTTGATTGTTAGTAGTTTACTGATTAGTGTCTAATAATTAATTAGTAAACTATAATTACACGTGGTATCCACACTTGCTTTTCTAACAACTCTAATAATAACTAAATAGCAGAAAATATTACATTTAACCATTTATAATTGCTAAACTCAGCGTATTACATATTATAAAATCTGGGAGATATTTCGCTTTTTTGTTGGTCGGAATTGCACAACAAAGCCATAGTCGACGACTCAGATTTTTCTTTTACTATTGGACTGGGTCCCTTTATTATTTTTGCTCAAATAAAGAATTGTTAAAATAAAGAATTGTTCGAATTTCACCACAAGACTAACCAGACGTTATCGCGACATCAGACTCTGTTCTCGTAGCTGCTTGCCTTGATTTATAAACCACTACTGCAGGACTTGTAACTGGGCTTGCTCTCCGTGTAATCTTCTTATACCCCAAACACACTGCATCGGACATCGCTTTTCTGATGGCTTTATTCGTTACAAACTGAACCAGGCAGTTGTATGCTGAATTAGCTACCGGTGCAAAGCAGTAAATAACAAACTGGAAAATTCCTTTGTCAGCATTTGTCAGGATATCTGTATTATACAATATTTTTGATGTGTAAGCGATCTGGAGAAAGGAAAGACCAATACCCAGAGCCACGACAACTTTAACACTCCTTCTCCTCTGTCCCTCGGACTCGCTGGATCCCTTTTTTATCAAAAACCAAACAGACTGAACCATGCAGGTGGCCGCACAGAGAAAGTAAATGAAGATGAGAATGTAGAAACCGAGGTATGTTGACATGAGACTATCACTGTGGAAAATATCCTCTTGGTTATCATTGTGCTGGGTGTAGATATTCAGACCGGACTCCCTGGAAATCCAGAGGGTGATGATCATGGTTGAGAAATTGATTAGGATGACTCCTCCAACCACCCTGTAAAGAGTGCCCATTGAGTGAACTGCAAAGGGCCTGATAATAGCGTGGTTCCGGTACATGTACATGATACATGTAAAGCTCATGGAACACAGGATGAGGGTGTAATTTATCAGAATATTGAAGCTGTTGAAAGCGGTCATTGGTGAAAATGCCAGGATCGTATCATCAGATCGGAGGAGATAATAGGTGTATAAGATTGAGGAGTAAGAGTTGCCTAGGAGGTCGGATACCGCCAGGCCGCAGAATAGAAATGAGGAGGTAGATCGGCGTGCTGTAGGTAACTTGGTTTGGATGATAAAGGGTGCGATGGTGATTGTTATCAGGAACATGGGTAGGAGTTCAAGGGTGAAGACAATGTTCAGATAGGAGGCTGTTTCTGTGTAGAATGTCAGGTTTCCAGTTGTTTTGTTGACATAGTAAGATGGACCAAAGATTGCCATTTTCCTAAGAGATATTTTGTTATAAATTACCGACATGACAAAGATAAATTATAAACTAAATCTAGTTAAGCACAGTAAGAATACTTTTAAATAGAATAATAAAATCGGTCTTAGATAATCACTCAGGAATCTCATATATCGTATAGTTTAGTGGTTACTCAGACTTATATCATATTCTTGTTGCCATGGCATATGATAAAAACTCAACAGTTCTATAGCCTTTAAAAGTAAAACTAATCCATTTAATCGTTTTTTACTAGGTAATTTACTACACCAATTAACTGACCACTCTAGGTAATTTAATAACTCCATTTTACTAACCACCTCGACCCGTTATGATACCAGTACTAACCACCCAACCTCACAATAGTAGATGATGTTGGGGACATCAATATCTCACAACATGACCCTCTCCTCCTCGAAGCACCAGCCCAGTTTTGACAGCCTAGAAAGTGCTGCGAAGCACATTGATTCCTCGCTACAGAGTGATAGGTTGTATTCTGAGTTGGATGTACTGCTGAGAAATGCAAGACACGCAGGTGGAACTCTGGTAAGATATATTTCACCGCCTTTTGAAAAAAAAACATGTAGTCGGATCCCGATTTACTGGAACTCCTATTTACCAGGCTGATAAAATTCCTCCGATATAGGAATCCGTTCTCCCGAGAATAAGAGATCGGGGTCCGGCTGTATCACCACCATCCACCCTCGCAACAAATACATAATATGCAGCTCACAAAAATATCTTACACATCTGGCGCATCGGAACAAGACATGCGAAGAATACCAACATTTGCCACATGACATTGTCACATAGTAACTGCTGCGCCATTACCCGCAACCCACGTCTGAGCATTAGTGGACATCACAAAACACAACATTAGTCTGTCTTTGGGGTGCCTGAGTTCTCCCTCTCTCACCTGTTACATACATGGCATAAAATATCATCAACAATAAACTAAGTTTCACTTTCATGGACAAATGTATATTTAAATAGTCACTGGATAATTAGGACACAACGTGACATTCCATAAAAACATCGCGGTTATTATAAACCTACTGCACCTGGTGTGCATATTACTAAATTCACTACCCATATGGATTAGGGACGTACAATAATTATCCTTCTCCGTCCTGTGAGGAAGAGATATAATATAGGACATGAATCAATCTGATGCACCTTCTATAATATTCACTGTCTAGTGTCTAATATAATATAACACACTTTCTAATACACTTTCCAACACACTTGTTTCCTAACACACGTTTTCTAACACGTTTTCCAACACAAACATCCTAACACACTCTCTCTTCCAGACGGGTATGACAGATGGGGATTACCCGTCTCTGGCCTCCCATGGCCTTGCCTCCGTGCCCCTAATAGGACCAGTAAGACACGTCCCCCTACCTGCTGAGCTGTCGGAACAGTTTACACATGTGCAATGTAACTGTATCATGGGGTTATTACCTACCATCCGTGAGTAACAATCATTTTGTTAATTTACGGCCCAGTTATTGATTGTGAAAGTATCAAATCATTACATGAAACACTCTAGTTGATAATTCTACACTGTTCGACACTCTTTCCGCGCTCCTTACAAATGTAAATGAGGGCTAAAACATAACAAATGTTACCCCCTAGAGAGAGGTTGGGTGACGATAGACTCGGATATATTCTTCTGGAACTATGAGACAGGTGGTGACCTGGCCTACTACGAGGGTCTAGCAGAAGTTGTCCTCACGGTTGGGCTAGTAGCACCTAAACCAGGCGTGTTTCAACCTCATATCAAGTTTCTCCTGGTGGTCTGTACTGCTAGTGAGATTGTAGTGCTGGGAGTTACTTTCGAGAGTGAAGGAGATGATCAATATGCGCTGATGCACCTCCAGCCTAACCCTCTATTTGCCATCAGTAGTGATGGAGTCAATGTGGTTCAGGTATGTCCTAATCATCTAAACTTGAAATGCCGAATGTCCTCTCTAACCTCCTAAACTCATTATAATTCCAATGTAACATCTAGCCTATCATCTAGCCTATCAACCATAAACCTTGTAACCCCTTAACTTTGTTTACCCCATAAACCAGGTTCGAGGTACCCCAGAGGGCCGGATATTCCTGGCAGGTGCTAACGGCCACCTGTACGAGCTACAATACCAATCATATCTATCATGGTTTGGAAAACGATGTAAATTAGTCAACCAGAGCTCTTCCTACTTCAGCTTTCTCGTTCCGTCAGGTGAGTTCTAGATATATTTGATTTCCTGCCCCTCTCCGAGTTAGATATGCAATCCACTTCCTGAAAGGGCCGAATATTCCGAATATGTGATCCACCCCCTGAGAGGGACAAAATACAAATATGTGATCCACCCCGTGATATGAGAGAGTTGTGATTCCCAACCGCCCCGGTAATGTGATCCCGCCTGTCTGACGTAACAAGGATCGAATTTCAGTTACTTCTGTCACGGGTACTCCTTCACAAAATATGTAACTGAGTGATATCTGAGAGGTGCAGGGTTCAACTATCAGCCGATTAGCGTGCACTCTAATGACCCCTACTTTCACTTTTAAACCCTACTCCACCATCTATCAAACATCCACAATCACTGTCTACTGTCTAGTAATCACTGCTAATAATCCTCGTTCAACAATGATGACTGATTTTTCTATTGCTTCCATCCTTGGACTGCCTACTACCAAACCTTCTACTCCTCCTACCCTTCCTTCCAAGTTGATCCAACAGCCCACCTCTCCACTCCAACTACACATTGATGGGCTTATGCGACTCCAACAAATCCTTCAACTTGCCCGACCTACTGAGACTTCTCCATCCACTCCTACCTCTACTAAAACACCATCACGGAAGAGGAACAGAGACCCCTGCTCCACCCCTACAGCAGCAAAGAGGACTAAACGAGTGGACAGTTCTACCTCCTCAGGAAGTAGTTCTCCCTCTGACTCTCTAACCGGATCCCCGTCCGATACCGTGTCCTTCAACACTCCCTTCCTGACCTCCTACCAGACCCACTCCCCCACCACGACCCCCTACCACCTCTCTGCGTCCTATCTCAACCTACCCCGAGGCGGAAAGTTTAAACACCGGAGGAGCAAGTTCACCAGCTCCCAGATTGATGTTCTACTGATGGAGTTTGAGAAACACCCTTATCTGACCGCCACCCGGAGGAGGGACATCGCCCAATCCACGGATATGCCTGAGAGGAGTGTCCAGATTTGGTTTAGCAACAGGAGGATGAGTGAGAAGAAGATGAAGAAATGATTTTGATTGTGTGTAGTATTATTATTCTGTTTTAAGAACCTGCAAATAACTT
Organism: Pleurobrachia bachei; assembly: GCA_000695325.1. NCBI lineage: Eukaryota > Metazoa > Ctenophora > Tentaculata > Cydippida > Pleurobrachiidae > Pleurobrachia > Pleurobrachia bachei. Next base: position 41,475 of record AVPN01000411.1, on the reverse strand, counting down.
GTGATTCCAAACAAATATCTAACCAACTATCACAAATCAAACGTACTAAACTACTCGTACAGTTCGAGTCGTACTATCATTTGTGGTCAGGCAAACCAAACATGAGGGATTTTATGCTTACATGTCTGCTTATGCTTACAGAATTATTTCATGACCTCTCATAATTCTAACCTCAGCCCTACATACTAAGAATGATGAATGATCTAATACACCCCAATCTCTCTTTTCCAGCACTAGGGTTGGTCCAATATAACCTAATCTCCCCAATCTCTTAGCACTACGGTTGGGCCACTATACTTATCCAGTATCCTAATCGCCTTATCCTATCTCAGCTCTACGGTTTGGCGAGAACGATCCAATAGTCCAGGTCGAGTACGACAACACTCGACAGACACTTTATACTAGGTCGGACAATGGAAATATCTGTATGTACGATCTTGGTGCAGATGGTCAAGGTAAGAAAGTGATAATGTGATGGGGAGGGGACATTAGATGTATCGGAGATAGAACCATTAGTTATACAACAAATACATATATCTCGAGCACTCGCATTAGATCAACCGTAAATACAACAATGTCCATTGTTACGTCATAACCTAGTCCTACACGTAGAAGACGCCTCCCACCTAAAATCTAGTCCTACAAGTCTTGCCGATTTTTGTGAGGCTCTAATGATTCTCTATTACAGGTATTGGCAGTGTATGCAGTATCAGTCAAGATAGCGTTCTCTCAGAAGCGATCCGGGTCGCCAATAATCCACATGGCATCGATAGCTCCAATTTCAAACCTATCGTATCAATTTGTCCCATCAAGAAAACTGAGTCAGCAAATCTAGCTTTACTTGGTATGTACTTTCCGGAATTAATATCTCTGACTCTTATTTCAACACCGGTACACCTTACTACTCCTTACTTTACACCATCATAATCATATTAATATTATTCGCTACCTTTTCAATATAATCCCAAAATCATCCACCCCTATCCACATATCCCCTCTATGCCAAACCTCTCTCCAGGTGTAACAAGTTCCGGTGTCCGTCTCTACTTCTCAGTCAGCGCTGCCACCCTGGGAGGCCGGTACAGCTCCCTCTCCCTCTCCCACATCAGAATGCCTCCCGGATTCTCCCCTAACGGTCCTCCCCAGCGCCCACTCAACGTGCACATGGCTGATATGACACGTGGCACAGTCCAGATGTGCATGAGCCAGAACGATAGTATAGATGTAGTGTGGAGTGTGTCCCCAGACACATTCGGTATCTCATCACAGCTGTGTGAGGCAACAATCACAACTGCCATTGAGGGGAGAGTTTGGGCACTTGAGGAAGCACCTGAACCGTTCTCGTTTGAGGCTCGTGTGGCTGGTTCTCGTACCTATCCTCCCACTATTGTGTGTCAACATGTCCAACCTGCTAGGAGGACTGTACTTCTGACGTCACAGGGCACCTTTATTCTGACTAATTTGAGGCCTGTGGATCAGTTGCTGCATTTGTTAGAGGCTAGTGGTGGGGCTGATACTGAGCCTATTGCATCCTTCTTCAAACTACACAGAGAGAAAGAGGTATGTAGCAGCAAGGTTATAAGTACAAAACAATGTTTACTACAACTAAGTCAAGACTCTAGGTTGTTTTACAAGATTCACATATTGAATGTTTTGTCCATCTTCCCTAGCTCTCCGCAAAAAACAAAAGATTCAATTAATAAGGCCACATTGTGTCCTGTGAGTTCTAACATTGAGAATGATCTGAACGTACTAACTGGATTAAGATGTTAGGAGAAATCATAACAACTTGAGTAGAACAAAGGGAGACCAGATTATGTGAAACGTGATCATTGTTGGTCTGCCCAACCCTCCCAGAGCGCGTGTAGTGTGATCTACTGTGTGATTTTAAATGACTGGGACTGGTATATCGCAAATTGCGTGAAAACTATGGCATCTTTCGACTTCAAATTTTGGGACATGATAAAACAAAGTTGTAGCAATTTTCTCCTAGTTTTACAGCAAAATTCAATGTTCATGAATGAATCTATTGCCAAAAAACCTCCTCCAACTTTACACGGTCATATCTCCGGAGTCTAATGAGATAGAGAGTTTTTTGGAGGGACAGATAAGACGATTTTGAATGTTTCCTCTGTTTTACGAGTTGCTAACATTTACCGTTTGTTCACAGGAAATGTTTAAAGTGATGTAACACGCTCTAATTACGCCATTTTATCGTCATAGATCACATTTCCAGCTGCTTTTAGTGTGCTAATGAGGTCTTGAACACGGATACATCACTAGAAGCAGCTGGAAATGTGATCTTTGACGGCAAAATGGCCTAAATTTGGCCTAATTAGAGCGTGTTACATTACTTTAAACAGTTCCT
>AVPN01000411.1:20256-38371 GCA_000695325.1 Pleurobrachia bachei | reverse complement strand
TAGCAACTCGTGAAACAGACAAAACATTTAAAATCGTCTTATCTGTCCCTTCAAGAAATTTGAACTCTATCTCATTAGACTCCAGAGATATGACTGTGTAAAGTTGGAGGAGGTTTTTTGGCAATATATTCATTCAGGAACATTAAATTTTGCTGTAAAACTGGGAGAAAATTGCTACAACTTAGTTTTACCATGTCCCAAAATTTGAAGATGAAAGATGCCATAGTTTTCACGCAATTTGCGATATACCAGTCCCAGTCATTTAAAATCACACAGTATAACACAAGTGACAAGATGGTGGGTGGCCTTGCTACGGCGGAGTGGTGGACGTGCTGGGGCGCCTGATAAGCGTGGTCGGTGCGGCCTCCACTACTTTCGGGCAGGTCATCCTCCAGAAGCAGAAATCACAAACAAACAAACACAAGATCAACCTGCTAATATCCCCCTCCTATCCAGGCATGTGCCACGGCCCTGATTCTGGCGTGTAACCCAGTAACTACAGACCCTCTGGTGGCATCTTGTGCAGCTAGGGCATTCTTTAGATATGGAGGGGAGGCATCACTAAGGGGAGGCTGTCTGGCCACCTCTACTTCTGGGCACAACGAGGTGAGGGATTACCACAGGGATTGCACTAACTATTACTCTAACTATTACATTAGGCTGTCCAGTATTGATTGTCGTTTCCCGATGTATTGGGAGTTGGGACCCAATTATTTCTATATTACTGAAACAAATCCCTCCCCTAAACAGCTATCCCAATCGCTTGGTGGAGCAGTTGTCCCTAACGAGGCTGTATACAGTGGCAAACACGCCGGTATCTGCCTTTACTTTGCCCGACTCCTTGCTCCTCTATGGGACGGCAAACTAGTTGAGGAAAGCACAACTCCGGACAAACAACTAATTAGCAGGTAACAATAAATTAGATTCACTTGTGTATAGTATATGATAGTTCTCCAGCAGCTGCTGTATACTGAAAACATGCTATGTTTCTTGATTTAACTTGATTATGTATGAAGACTAAATGTCACAAACTTCAATTGAATAGTTCCATATATGGAATAATTTGTTTCCAGGTTCACCTGTGACGACCTAGCATGGTTTACAGAACAGCTCACTGGGCTGAAAGGGTTCCTTGATGAATATGCTCCCTTCTCCCACTCCGACCTTACAGATTCACCCTGCCGGACGTCTCGCACTACTTCCAAAGTTCAGGTGAGAGGAGTTTTTAATTCTCTGGATGTGCACTAAAGTCTAAAATCAATTCATAACCTTGCAATCTTGTAATCTTGTTGTAATGTCTGTAACCCTTGTAACCTAATATATCCCACTCCCCAGGCGGAAGCGTTTGAAAGAAACTCAGTGCTCCAGCTGCGACTCCTAGTACAATACAGTGTTGAGGCTCTGGAGTTGTGGAGAGAACTATGTGAATACCAGTTTCACCTAATAGCAGAACGACTACCAACTGTGAGTTTCCTCCTCTCATTTGTGATGTTTTGTCATACTACATGATTGTAGTATCACGGCCTGGTTTCGAGTCCAGAGAGGGCATGGGCAGTTTATTGTGAGAAAAATGACAATCGCCCACTCCATGATATCATTCTGTGTGCCCCGGATACAGTCACACTTTCCCTCCTTTTTCCTGTCACGCGCTGGTAACACCTAACGCGCGGTCAATGAAAGTACACTTTTCAGCGTTTCTATTGCGCGGCTCGCTCAGTTCGTCTTGCCGCTCTGTCCAGTGTGTCTTCTGACAAGCGCTCCAGATCCAGACGCCCGTTTTCTTGTCCACCCAATACTTTTGTTACCTTAAAATTCTTAATATCAGGAAATAAAAGAGGATCTATGCCGTGCAACATTCAGAGACCTGGTAGTGGGAGGAAAGCAGATAACTGTAGCGCTTATTAACGCCTTGATGGAGAGATACTTTGGAGATACCAACCTTACAGATGCCCTTTGTGCACGGTGAGGAGACCAGTTCGATTTTATAAACTAGAAATTAACCGTTTTGGGAAAATCTCTGTGCATGTGCAGCATTTGGAATTTAAAGTTATTCATTGTCAAACCCTACAGCTGTAATTCCCCTCCCTCAGTTTACGTGAGATTTGTCCCAATTTGTACGGGGCAGCTGATCTGAAAACTACGAAAGCTAACGAGTTGCTACAAAGCGCGAAACACCAAACAAACAAAACAGAACAAAACTCCATGCTTCAGAAATCATTGGAACTTTACAAGTAAGAGTAAGAAAGATCCCAGAGAAATAATGCTGACAATACACCACCTGCTAAGTTTCAATAATTTGTCCCCTTCAGGCAGGTTACAGTCAATATAGACCTATCGGGGATATGTAATCAGTACGCCTCTGTGTGCTTCTACGAGGGAATTGTCGAGCTGTGTCTAGCCACTGCCGAGAACCAGGATAACCAGAATCTCGCCCTGCATCTCACACATACCGGTAAGAAGGAGGGCGATGGTAATCATGGAAACCAGTAGTTACGCCATGGTTACCACAATAACCAGTAGGTGCAACCCATTTACTATTTTTACAGGAGAGGACCAGGGAGAGCAATTATTGGTAGCAAGACGGCACTGTTACCTACCTGTTACAAATACACTAAACAATCTTCTGGCGATGTCACAGGGTGCTAGCGGAGTCCAGAATAGTGCAGGTAATGTACCAGGGGTGATGTAGTCAAGAAATGTTACGAGCTGCCATGCTGTTTCCTTTTTTGAGAAAGCTGCGCCAGAGCCTCTGCAGTAGTCTGTATCATATCACCTACTCCCCCCTCCCTTGTTGACTGCTGACACTTAGTTGCCATCCCCTGACCCCTACTCAACAAGTCACCCTCCCCCAGGTGTTAAGATCAGTAGTGCTGCAGAGGCAGAGCGACAACTAACAGAGATGTTGCATTACTGTTATTCCAGTACGGACGAAGTGTTCCATGTGTTTCTGTATGAGTGGTTAATTGGTAATGGACTAATTAGCCGGCTGTTGGAAGTTAAAAGTAGTTTCCTGGAGCCCTTCCTGCGACGTACAGCCCGGCAACCCGACAACCTACAGATACTGTGAGTACCTTGCCTTGCTCGACCCTTTACCCCCGCATGAAGTATTTGAACAGAACAATGAGTATCTAGGTAGGTATTATCGTTATATTCTCAAAGACAAGCCACCTCCATATATAATTTCACCCAAAGCTCATTATAATCACCCCCTACTCCACTAGTGACATAATGTGGAAGTACTACGAGAAAGAGAGGAACTACAGCGCTGCAGCACGGATCCTTGCCAAACTAGCAGACCGGGATACTGACAAGTTTACACTGTGGGACAGAGTGGACTATATCTCCCGAGCTATACTGTGCGCCAAGGCTTGCAGCACTACTCTGAATAACGATGTATGTCTTGGTGCTAGATAGAGTTTATCTTGTTGAATGTTGTTGATACACTCTTTATACATTTAAAAAGAAGGCCACACGAGACAGTTTGAACTGGAACCCATGTACCCATGGAGTGGTGTTATTTCCCGTATATTCCAGGGAGAATTCCTACACGAGCTAGAAGACAAAATGGACGTAGCCCAACTCCAACTCTCAATCTACTCAGCTCTGGAACAACTAACAGAAAACAACCCCGGGGTCTCCACAGCCCTAAAATCCCTCAACTCCCTAGTTGACATCTCAACTCTATACTCTGAATACGCGGAGAAATTTGAGTTGGCTGAGTGTCAGTTAGCCATTGTCCACTGTGCGGGACATCATGATCCCATGCTTGTCCAGAAGTTGTGGAGGGAGTTGCTGAATCAGGAGCTGACGAGCGGTGCTCACCTTCCCATGGTGTCCATGATGAACAACTTGAGGAGTAAAATAGAGGTAAAGATCTGGGCACTGTTTGGGAAGCCCGACACAATTGGTGAAAAATTGGCGAATAACCAACTTTTCACTAATTTTGGTGGCAGTTGTTGTGCAACTGAAATATAGCCATTTTCTTGTTTTTTTTTAGGCATTATTCAAGGTTTCATTTTCATACTTTTCAGACGTTGGGGAGGACATATCAAAGCTCGGAAAAATTCTTCCCTCTGCAATTCCTTGTCCAGCAGCTGGAGGTCATTGCTTGTAAAGGTAAACTGGGCTAAACCCTTCTAACTTAGAGTTTAGATCGTACCAACCTATTACATATGTCGTCCCTAATATTACCCCCAGTTTCCTAACTACACCTCTCTAATCATGATAAAACTCCCAGTTTTCCTAACTTCCCTCTATTCTCTCTAGGTGGCTGGGGTGAGGGTTGGGTTGTTGAAACGCTCCTCTCCATCCCTGTATCCTATCCCGCCCTCCACTCAACCTACTCCTCTCTCATCCAACTCAAACTACCTTGTTGGAACCAGCTAGGTCAACCCTACCACCTCCACATCGCTATGTCACTCCTCCTCTCTTCCTACGTTCAGCACCTCAACTCTGTGCCCCTGGCAGAAAGGAAACCCCTGTTGGCTTCTATCCAGGTAAAGTAAACAACCAATCAGAACTCGTCATTTAGGTCACGTGACTGGTTATTAGCCAATCAGGGACCAGCATTTCCTGAGTCGGTCGGTTCCTGACGCATGATAAACTGCAAATTCATCATGTTTACTAAGCCACCGCCTTGGAGGTTTTAGGGCCCCACGTTTTAAGTTTCCAAATGTCTCACCACACTGATAATTTCACTAATTATTTCTCCGTTTCACACCAATTATTTCAGGATATAATCGATGCATACGTAGTTGATCTGCAAGCGAGTACTAACGTGGGAGCAGACGTTACTTCAGCTTTATCCCGGTTCAAAGCTCTTCAGGCTGGATTCAACAAATACTGAGATAAACTGAACACTATTGAGATATGAGAGACTCTTTTGACTAATTTATGACTGTGGTTCAATGATTCCTTAAATTAATTCTTGGAGTTTTTTGTTGCTCAAGAAAGTGCTGTCCTAGCTTGACCGTGAGCACTGTGATGCGTGACGTGCATGACGATAGGTTGACCTATTATATCCATTATCACTACATAATTATGATTATGAGAAACCGGAGAGCAATGGCCCAGAGCAATATAAGTTGTTGTGCGTAACTTCAAGCTGGGACAGCAGTATGATATCATACTGAATGGCAGAAGTCGGTAGATAACCATATATCGGTGTCGGGTGCCTCCTGGCCGAGAATGGCTTTTACTGAATCCGACCATAATAACACAGAATTTTATTTTAAGAAAACTGTTTTAAGAAGTAACACTCACACTTCATAACACATAAAAACAAAGTTAAATAAACCTGTCTTTCTGTCGTCGCTGTGAGCGAGGACACTTTCAACTTAAGTTTGAAAAGCGGTCGCAAGCCCAATCGATCCCTTTCAGTCTAAATGATCATTTCACCAATTCCAGCTTCATATTCCCTAGTTTGCCACCCTAGTATTCCCTATTATCTGACACAATCCCTACTATAATTCAAGTCTCAAATAATAATAACACACAAAGTTAAAGTTTAACTTGGAAATGATTAAAGACTAATTCCAGTTTAACTTAAACTGGAATTAGTCTTTAATCATTTCCATCGCTGACTGCGGTTGAATTAGCAGCAGGACAGTCTTTTATCTGACAAAACACGTCTCTGTTCGATTTTAAAAGGCTCCATATTTGTGTAGCTGTCACTGTGGATTTTACTGACTCCACTCTATCTTCCAAGACTGCGAGAGATACGAAATTTTAGTATAAAGTTGTAAATGTATTATTGAATGGGATGTGAATTGAAAAGGGTGGCTGTTCAGTGGGAGCCGAACGAAGTCGAAATACAAATCAAAACACTGTACTTACGTTCAATAAGTTGCCGTAATTGTCGATACAACAAATTCAACTCCGTAAAATCATTCTGAAAGAGAGATAGATTTAACTCTTACACAAATGCATCAGTTTCTAGCGCTCCCCACACTTCCTCTTGAAGTTGTGTGTCCCACACATACCTCATTAGACAACCCCACAATTGTCATTTCCTCTGAGTTCAGAGGAAGTGACAACTTTGGGAGAGTTTGCAACGGCCCAAGTTTTTCCGTTTCCACTTCAATTTCAAACAGCGTGGGTGTTTTGTGTGTGCTACACGCGCGTGTCTGTGCAAATGAGGCCCAATGAAAACAAATCATTTCACTACAATCCACTCCTCGCGCGCTCCAGCAATGTACCTTTTCTTGCGCAGTGAGAAGTTTGTGTGATTTGTCCATCTCACTTCTGAGGGATGTTAGTTGCTCGTTGAGTGAGCCGATAGTTGTCTGTGTTGATGTCCACGTGAGTTGTGTTCGTAGCAGGCTGTCAACATCGTTTGACAGACGTATCACTGCAATAGAAAATGTGTTTTAGATTTGGAAATAGTTTTAATGACAAATATTGCGGGACCTCTGGACTCTGGCTAAAACTTCTATGTGTGGTAAAGAATGCATTATTTTGTCGATCACTTACCCTTAACCTCGAGAGTCTCCAACCTGAACTTCATTCTAATGACGAGCCACGCCAGGGTTGCTATGAGAACCAAGGCCATGAAACCTGTCGCAGTGAAGAAAACATTTCTCCACACAGATCCACTGTTGGCTAATTTAGCATATCGCCTAAAACAAAGGTGTAACTTAGCATATCTGGAACAATGAAATTACAAGAGTTAGGAAAGAAACGAAGTGGAAGAGCTCGGAAAATATCAAATATAATATCTTGTTTTGGTCTACGCAGAGTGCTTCAAGCTATGGTAGTTTAAGTTATACTATTAGAATTGGAACCTTTGCGCTTTCCAGCACTGTAATCATTGAATATCGACAAAATATATCAATTACCGTTTGTGTTTTCTAACTGGGGGAAGGGGATGTGGTCCATCATGATCACTATTACTGCTGGATCTCGTAGCCAGTATACTGTAAAATTGATCTCCCTCCCTTGTTCGCTCTATAAAAACTGCATGATTCCGGTCTCCTTTTGCCTTCATCTTGTTCGGTTTTCGTCTATTCACTAGCCTGGGAGGAATGAAATTGGTCTACAGTGGGGTTAGATGAATTTAAAGTGGGAAATTAGACACTAAAACATGATGAGATCATAAGATATTCAATGGTCGAGAAAATTAAAAAGTGTACTTACTGACATAGGGCGTTACTCATTCACTACAAATTCCTTCTTCTTAACCTGCTCCCGGGACCCATCTGACATGAACTAAATAAGAAGGGAGGTAATTAGAAGGGGGTTCATCAGAAGGGTAGATAATTTGATGGAGCGGGTTAGTAATGAGTCGACATATTGAAATATCGGTTAAAAGTGTAAATTTGTGTAGAAAGACACAAAGAGAATCACTTATTATCATGGAATAGTCATACATGCATTGATTTCATTAATAAGACGTGTACTATAGAATAATCTGAATCGTGAATGTCAATGCTGATAAATAATCGAATAAAATATCTGTGTAACTCTCATCTAACTAAAAACCCTTTACTTCAATATTCTTCTTTAATTTCTTACTCTTCATCAGATATATTGCTTCCCTCTTTTTAGTCCTAATAAACGGCACCGCGGTGCTAATATCAAGTCCTGCAAAAACATAAAACTTCTCAACAACTTGATGAGTCAGGGAGTATCTCTCCGATTCTGAGGGCTCCACTAGTAAGATATCGTAATGGCGGATTTTCTCAACTGTAAGGTTTTCTGTTTTGACGTAGTTCCATTGGCGGTGCCCGTAGAGCGATTCACATTCTTCTCCAAACCTGATAAACACGGGGGGAGTCAAATCATCAAAATATTTTCAGGACAACAATGTTGAGAACAACATGATTTGTGTTATCAAAGGCCAACTTCGGAGGTGGAATAGCATGACCTCACTCGAAGCTTGAGAGGTGCAATGACTGACAACTGTAGCAGTTATATGGAAAAGTGAGATCATGTTTTTAATATTATGTAGTACAGAATTACATCATGCCAGACATTGTCTGGATTAGTTACAGATAAGCAGAGAGAGTGTCAAAATACAAATCAAGTGGGAAAAGTCAGGGAAAATAAGAAAGATATGGAGAGCGAGAGAGAAAGAGATTTGGCCTTTAGAATATTTTGCCGGAATATGGCACAACAACAATAGGAGCACAGAATGATCACATACAGTGACCGTGGATCGGGAATGTCATTTGGGTAATGAACTATGAAGAGGAAGAGAGAGAGAGAGATAGAGAGGGAGAGAGGGATAGAGAGAGAGAGAGAGAGAAAGAGAGAGAGAGAGAGAGAGAGAGAGAGAGAGAGAGAGAGAGGGAGAGAGAGAGAAAGATAGAGCTATAATAAAAGATGCCATTTGATACGTCCCATTACTACAGCTACCGGCTACATTATAAAATTACTGAAGTACACCTCAGGAAACGTGTATTACACTTGTGCCTCTGATGTAAATTACACATGTGGAAGATAAACAATAAAGCTCTTATTACCACTTTCTAGTTCCTAGTTTCTTAGCGGCGAATTAAATAGTCACTGCGCTCTCGCTCTAATTCCTACCAGAACTCATATCATATGGACATGTGCATAACCTCCGAATGCCACCCCCAAAGGCCAAAACCGAAACAACCCAACGCATCTAGCCATAATCATCCCTCAAATGCACCCTTCCCCAAACCACAACCCCTGTGTCAGGTACCTTGAGACTCCATTCTGTGCTGCGTAGTTGCCAATGTACACAGTTGTGTTAGTGGTACAGGGGTACTGGGAGTGAAGTGATGTCATTGCAGTTCCACCTGGGTAGTTGTGGTAGGACGCCGAGAGGAACACCCCACTGCCTGTTATAGAAGACGGAGGGGTTAGGGATGGGTCAGGGGGATCGAGAGGAACACCCCACTGCCTGCAGAGAAGAAGATGATGAGAAAAGAGAATAGATATGGGAGGACATACAAAACTGAAAGTAACTGTAAGCTAACTTTCAAACTAACCGTAGACTTACAAGTGAACCATGAACTTACAGGCAATATTAACAAGAAGGCACCCCATGGTAGCTAGTTTAAACACCAGACCCTTCTTCCAAAGACTGGCAATAAAACTGGCTGCTGCTACATTTAGCAGGGGGACCGCGTACAGCACAAATCTGAGAGAGGAATTTGTGAAGGAGTAGGTTATCAAAATGTAAAACAGAATGGGTCCGATCCCTAATTAATAGTACGTCTCTTTGATGATCGTGTAGAGTAGAGAAATGCTATTCATGGAAAATATCACACGTGGAACCCACCCTAAGTCGCTCGGGGCGAAGGATAGACTTAGGAGAGGAAACGCATGACTGTACGCTTGGTGTATGTGACATAGAGTTGAGCTCGATATGATTACTTCAATTATGAACAAGAAGTTAACTATGAACTTACAGGCAATATTGACAAGAAGGCACCCGATGGTAGCTAGTTTAAACACCATACCCTTCTTCCAAAGGCTGGCAATAAAACTGGCTGCTGCTACATTTAGCAGGGGGACCGCGTACAGCACAAATCTGAGAGAGGTATCTGTGAATCAAAGGTCATCAAAATGCAAAACAGAATAGGTTCCATCCCTAATTAGTAGTAACTCTCCTCCTTCGATTCCTAATTAGTAGTAACTAGTAACTCTCTTTGATGATCGTGTAGAGTAGAGACATGATATTCATGGAGTTCGAAAATACCACACATATGGAACCCGCCCTAAGTCAAGTCTCCCTACCTAATTAATAGTAACATCCCCCCTAATTAGTAGTAACCTACCTTAGTTCCTTGTGGGGAAGGAGCGAGTAGAGACAGAGGAAGAGAAGGGCAGGGCTTATGAACTTGAGGACCTTTCTGTCGAAGAGAGAGCCAGCAACGGCGAGAGGTAGAGCTGTGAGCATGGCTCGGGGGAGAGCCGAGTAGAAATACCTAGGATTATTAGACAAGATAGAGATGGAGTTAATTGAAACATTACTAATTACTTCCTTGAACGAGCGGGATCCCGGTAAATCAAAGAGATCAAAATACACCCAAATAGCTCACCATAACAAGGGTTGTGTTCCCCAATCACTACTCTTGTTCAGCCAGGTATTGTAGTACAGAACCACAGCCTCGGGCCACACTGTGTACCTCCACAGATAAGTGTCGATAGAGCAGCACACCAGAAGCAGGAGAGCTGCAGTCTGGATACCAGGCATTAAAATCTGAGAAATATAATATTGGGTTACTAAAAACACCAAGTTCGTAATCAGTAGTTTTATAAGGAGTATAAACCTGCGTGGCCGTGGCAAGCTTTTCGGTTATGAAAAATCTTCCAAAAACAGTTAACAGTTCGGCTGAAAGTTTTGTATACATGCCTCATAAAAAGGTACATGTTTCACAGTGATAGTCGAGCCCTCACACTTGGATCTCACAGTGTCGCACGTAATACCCCACATAGTATAGTATCCCTCGCACAGAACGCATTCAACGCCAGTATTTAGGAATGATTCTCTCATCTCACACGCACATGTACAGCTCTTGCTTACGTCACAATCTCACACTCACACTCGCACACGTGCTTACGTCATCGGGGTATCCCAACACTACCACATGATAGACAACCACGTGACTCTTCCGTAACCGGAGGTGCAACCGGTAAAGTGATCGATATAACTGCAGCATATATAGTGCTCTTTTGGTTACTAAGTCACCCCTATTACGCTCGCATTGAGGGGTAACTTAATTGCCAAAGTGTTTGTGAACTGTATTCAGTATTGGGGCTTTTTAAAAACCTAGATTTGTTCTGTTGTTGCGAATTATGATTATCCCATGCTCAACCCATTGTGTGTACAAATATTGGAAAACATTATAGGCGTCACTATGCTTCAGAAATGGGCTTCGATTGAACATGGATAATGCTCTGTGCATAATAGCTTTGAGCCTTTGATAATCATTGTTCAGTACACAAAGTGCTAAGAATGCTGATTGCTGGCTGAAAACAAGTGCTTATTTTCGGTTTAAAGACTGTTTCTCTCTCTTCATTTCCCTCCCTCCCTCCCTCTCTCCCTCCCTTTCTTACCTCGTCCATCTTTAGTTTCTCCTTGACTAGTTCCCAAAGCAGCATTGGACCAAGAAGAATCATTAGTTCAGATCGGAAGATAAGTACGGCCAACCCTGACCACCTGAGAAGAAATGGAATATCAAAAACACTGTCTCTCTTTGCCTGGCTAGACTGTGTTTCGGGCGGTAGGGTTAGAACATAACAAATCTTTCTCCTCTCGGCTCTTTATCTATTTCTTCTTCTCTCTCTCCCTGCCGAACAATTCTCTCACCATAGAAAGTTTTCCCACTGCTTGGTGACCCAGTAGGCAGTAGCGATCAGCATACAGCACATTCCAAAGGTATTTGGTAGTGTCCGGGAGGCGTAGAATAGGAAATGGAACTGGGAACATGTTATTGCCACCAGCAGGTTACCAGTCTGAAGGGGGAGGGGGATGACGTGAAAAGGGGCGGGGGTGATCATAACAACAATGAAACAACTTTATAGACAGCAACAGATGGCATAGGAATTAGGAAACACTGCACGTGTAATATAGGATTCAATTACACGAGCACGTGTTAGTGTGCCTCAATACATCTAACATTTACAGGGACAATTTACCAATACAAATATACAGCAGTGTTACAGGACTCAACACAGTGTACATAAAGTAGAGTAGAGGGGATGGGGTGACTCACCAAATTACCGAATGCCTTCTTTACAGCCCGTCTAAAGGTGCTGAACGCCCAGACAACATAGAACCCTAACACAGCCCGTGCTATCATGTAGGTGACTGCCTTGGTGCAGGATGTTAGGTAGCTGATTAGACCAGTGGGCAGGGGGGGCGAAGGATAGACTTAGGAGAGGAAACGCATGACTGTACGCTTGGTGTATGTGACATAGAGTTGAGCTCGATATGATTACTTCAATTATGAACAAGAAGTTAACTATGAACTTACAGGCAATATTGACAAGAAGGCACCCGATGGTAGCTAGTTTAAACACCATACCCTTCTTCCAAAGGCTGGCAATAAAACTGGCTGCTGCTACATTTAGCAGGGGGACCGCGTACAGCACAAATCTGAGAGAGGAATTTGTGAAGGAGTAGGTTATCAAAATGTAAAACAGAATGGGTCCGATCCCTAATTAATAGTACGTCTCTTTGATGATCGTGTAGAGTAGAGAAATGCTATTCATGGAAAATATCACACGTGGAACCCACCCTAAGTCGCTCTCTCTCACTAATTAATAGAAACTTCCCCCTCCCCCTAATAAGCAGTAACTTACCTCAGTTCCTTGTGGGGGAGGAGCGAGTAGAGGGAGAGGAAGAGAAGGGCAGGACTGATGAACTTGAGGACCTTTCTGTCGAAGAGAGAGCCAGCAACGGCGAGAGGTAGAGCTGTGAGCATGGCTCGGGGGAGAGCCGAGTAGAAATACCTGGGATTTATGGATACATGATAGAGATAGAAAAGTAGTTCTAGTTAATTGAAACATTACTAATTAAACTTCCTTGATCCTCGATTAACCGTGCACTTCGAAATACCATCCCATGAGGAGTCAGGTAAATTGAGGATGCAACTGTAACCAACTGGTAACGTACAAGGGATATCAACTATCACCCAAGATCCCCCCAAGTTAGCTTACCATAACAAGGGTTGTGTTCCCCAATCACTGCTTTTATTCAGCCAGGTATTGTAGTACAGTACCACAGCCTCGGGCCATACTGTGTACCTCCACAGATATGTGTCGATAGAGCAGCACACCAGAAGTAGGAGGGCCGCAGTCTGTATACCAGGCATTAAAATCTGGGAAGGAGGTTATTGGGTTACTAAGAGACACGATGTTTGTCACTATTTTTACAAAGATAAATCTGCATGGCAAGCTTTCTGGTTGTGAAAAATATTCCCAAAACAATTAATAGGTCGGCCGAAAGTTTTGCATACAGGTCTTATAAAAAGTTACATGTTTCACAGTGATAGTGATAGTCGAGCCCTCACACTTAGATCTCACAGTGTCCCACGTGGTACCCCACATATTATACCTCGCACAGCACGCAGAATGACAGTATTTAGGAATGATATCGCACTCACACATTCAGTTCTTGCTTACGTCATACACTCACACTCACACACGTGCTTACGTCATCAGGGTATCCCAACACTATCACATGATAGACAACCACGTGACTCTTCCGTAACCGGAGGTGCAAGCGGTGAAGTGAACGGTATAACTGCAGCATATATAGTGCTTTGTGGACAAAAGTGGATTTGGGGCTTTTTAAAAACCTAAATTTCTTTTTTCGTAGTGAATCATGATTATCCCTTTCTCAACCCATTTTGTGTACAAATACTGGAAAACATTATAGGCGTCATTATGCTTCAAACATGGATAATGCTCTGTGTATAATGGCTTTGAGCCTTTGATAATCATTGTCCAGTACACAAAGTGCTAAGAAAACTGGCTGAAAACAAGTGCTTATTTTCGGTTTAAAGACTTCTTTCTTACGCCATTCTCTTTTTCACTCTCTCCCTCTCCTTTTCTTACCTCATCCATTTTCAGCTTTTCTTTGACTAGTTCCCAAAGCAGCATGGGACCAAGAAGTATCATGAGCTCAGATCGGAATATAAGAACAGCCAACCCTGACCACCTGGGAAGAAACAGAATATCAAAAACACTAGTATTGGTATTAGACGGGATCGTAAAATCAACACTCTTGCCACCCTCTCTAACTGTTTCCCTTAAAACTCTTAACAGTCTCTCAACTATCTTTTTCTATTTCTCCCAAATGCAAAAGTATTCTAACAGCACAATTCTCACCATAGAAAGTTCTCCCACTGCTTGGTGACCCAGTAGGCAGTAGCGATCAGCATACAGCACATTCCAAAGGTATTTGGTAGTGTCCGGGAGGCGTAGAATAGGAAATGGAACTGGGAACATGTTATTGCCACCAGCAGGTTACCAGTCTGAAGGGGGAGGGGGATGACGTGAAAAGGGGCGGGGGTGATCATAACAACAATGAAACAACTTTATAGACAGCAACAGATGGCATAGGAATTAGGAAACACTGCACGTGTAATATAGGATTCAATTACACGAGCACGTGTTAGTGTGCCTCAATACATCTAACATTTACAGGGACAATTTACCAATACAAATATACAGCAGTGTTACAGGACTCAACACAGTGTACATAAAGTAGAGTAGAGGGGATGGGGTGACTCACCAAATTACCGAATGCCTTCTTTACAGCCCGTCTAAAGGTGCTGAACGCCCAGACAACATAGAACCCTAACACAGCCCGTGCTATCATGTAGGTGACTGCCTTGGTGCAGGATGTTAGGTAGCTGATTAGACCAGTGGGCAGTGCTACTGTTATAGCACCCATGAACGTACGTGGAACTGATCCTGTGAAGTAGAGAGGGGCGTAGGGAGAGGGGTAGAGTGGTGTGGAGAGAGGGGCCAGGGGGTAGAGAGGGATAGAGACTAGAGAGGGGTAGAGAGGGGGTAGAGAGGGGTGAAGAGGGGGATATGGAGAGAGAGGGGTGGAGATAGTGAGAGAGAGAGAGGTAGTGGGCTGTACAGTGTACAGAGAGTGGGGTGGAGAGGGATATAATATAGAGAGGTAGTGAGAGGGGTAGCGAGGGGTAGTAAGGGGTAGAGACTCTCTATTAGAGTGGGGTAGAGAAAATGTATAAAACAATATGGGAAAGAAAGAATTTAAAGTCCCCTTTCTAAAACACATCTATACCTGGAAAAGTAATATGATCGTAATAGTACAGGTACTTTGTGTTGTATATGATATCATGTATCGCCTGGGTGTTGAAACTCTCTTCTACCTGAAAAGTAGGAGACATGAAGGTCAGTCATGGAATAAACTATCCGATATTTCTATTATTGCTACCTTGTTGTAGGGACAGCAGGAGAGATAGAAGAATATGACACCCAACATGATGAGCTCATCTTTCTTTAGTTTGAACTTTATCACATCTTCTGACATGGTGGAAACTATCTTGAAAGAGGGGGTTAGATCAAGATAGTCGAATAGAGATTTAGATTCCACACGGACTTCAGAATGGCGAATCAATAATATAATTTGGACTTCATGATCATGATAAGTAGGTACATATTATGTATGTACAATATCATTTCAGTAACTGGGTTGAGGGGTGTGTCATATCCATCTAAAAACACTGTGATATGCATGCTCAATAAACAGGGGTACCGCGACCCATGATGTGCATACACTTTCGACCAGGACGGGGGGGGTTACATTGAAAATGTGTGGCCAAGTAGGGGATATTATCACTGAATAACGTCTCCCAAATTATTTGACTCAAATATAATTGTGTAACTGTGTTGCGGTTACAAATTGCGGTGGCATGTGGTAACCATAGTTACACAATACACACTGTGTTCGCTAGCTACTAACTGTGTGGGATTTAAACAATGGAAAAGTAATAAAACACCGCTTAGTCTGAGAGAAAATTATTGCAGTCAACAAATATTGTACAGAAAACAGCTTATTACAATTATATATTTTACCTTTTATATAAGTTATGAAACTTCGGGTTGTCACTGTGCTGGCAAGCACAAATGTGGTCATTTCAATATTTCGAAACTAAAATTAATAGGTTACTTTTCATACACTTATAAGTTTTCCAATTTGATTGGATAGAAACTTTTTTGTTTGATATTTCTCTGTGCTCGCACACTTGAATAGATGGAGAGGGAGAGAAAGGTAACAAGGAGAGGGAGAGAAAGGTAACGAATAGGAATGTAGAAAAAATGTAGAAAAAGGAGAGTAACGATGTAGCAACAGGGAGCAAGAGAACAATCGCTCAGCACATCTTGTGGATTGAACCATACATTGCTTCTAGTGGATTGCTTTCTTGCTCTCGAAAAATAAACACAGGCCTTTATTTCGTGTATTCCTTGTCTTCGTTTTGCTTTAGCTGAGACGATGGCTTGAAGATGACTGGGACATTGTGTTTGTTGTTCCTTCTAGGAGCGACACTCTCTGGAACAACCGCTCCAGAACAAGTTGAAATTGTTAGTGCAACTGCACGGACAGAAGTATCTGGAAGTGAACCCGAGAAAGCATTCGATGGTAATTCAGATACAGTCTATCATTCGGATCCAAGCCTGCCGGAACAGTGGCTGAAACTGACATTAAAGGAACCAACTTTGGTCGAAAATGTCGTTGTCATTAACAGGTACGTTAATTAATAATTTGATAATTAAATTGATTTTTTGGGAAAATTGGCCATAATTTGTCATCTTATTTTACTACTTCAAACTTTTCAACACTACTTTAAACAAATTAATTTGAGGATTCGTTTCCCCTCTTTTAAGACAAGACAAGAGAAGACGGTCTGGTGTGTTTTTCTATATAAACAGATCTCAGAGGACCTCGTTGGGTTATAACCAAGGACGCCAAGACTTGCAAGGAACGGTTCCTCGCGCCTCTATTTACAGGACAGGATGGCGGGTGTGGCTACCCAGATGAATGTTGTTATTACGTGCAAGAAGGATTTGAAAGGTGAGCTCCTTACCATGAGTTTATCTGATAAGTGTAAAGGTATAAGCATGGCGAAATCCCTTGAGGATGCAGCGGATGCCCCACCGACTGGTGGAACATTGAAGGTATTGTGGGCACTTCTGGTGAATATTTATCAGGCTCTTCCTGACGGCTCTGGCCACCGTTGCCCTACAGCATCCTCTGAGTCGACTTCCTCTTTCACCGCTGATGACCTGAAAGACACATTTGCGAAACTGAAAAGTGATCTACTGGATACTTTGCCCGATTTAGTGGCACCTAAGGTCAGCGAAATCCTGGCCCCCAAATCATTGTCACACTCACAGGATACATCTCCTGGGGTAGGAGCACTTGTACTCCGGTGAAGAGATACCTCAGCATCAAGGACAAAGGAAATGATGGAACTACACCAATGTGTGAGACGCGGTGGAGTACTGTTGTTAAGCCTCAGGTCGAGACAGCACTGAAGAGTATTCCAGTTCTGGACCTGTCTGTGAACAAGAGACGTACCCACCTGCACTTTGAAACTGATGATCAGCTTGAACAAGCGAAGGAGAAACTTTCTCCATTCTTGGAGGTATCGACGTTCGTGGAGAAGGAGAAGAGGAGGGACCCCCGGATTATGATCAATGATTTGGACCAGGATTTGCTCGACAAGGAGCGATTGATTTCAGCGATAGTAAGCGACAAGAATCAGGAGGTTAAGAAACTGAACGATGATGGACATGAGATTAGAGTGGTACATGTCAACAAAACAGGGAGGTATGCGGTGGTCCAGGTGACACCTGAGGTGAGAAAGGCAATCTCTGAGAGGAAGGACAGGCTGTTTCTGAAGCTAAGGCAACATGTTGTGAAGAATAGGTTCTACGTGACACAGTGTTATCACTGTCAGCGCTTTGGGCATGTTGCTGGATCGATTTACTGCCCAAATAAGGACAAAGCTGCCGTGTGTGCTTTCTGCACCGGTGATCACGACACTAGGCAGTGCAAGGCAAAACATGACAATGATACTGGCAAAATGAAGTGTGCAAACTGTGAGCAAAGTGGAAGCAAGGAGGATAAGAGGCATGCAAAGACCCATCCGGCATCTAGTGGTCTTTGCCCCTTCTATGTCAATGCAAGAGCAAGACTGATGGAGACTACCAGTGGCATATCTTCTGCGGAAAAAAACGTCTACCTGACGAGGGCTTGGGACGATCTGAGGACAAAAAGACTTGGAAGGTTGGTACGTTAAATGTTCACTCAATTATGAACAAGACGTCAGGAGTTATAACCCACCTTGAAGAAAAAGGATGTGACATTTGTTTGATACAGGAGACTTACCTTAAGCAGAGCGACACAGCTAAGTTACAAGAGATCAAGGACTATGGGTGGAACATTTTCTCCTCACCAAGGGCAGAGCGTGCAGGAGGTGGAATTGGAATTCTTTACAGGAATGGTGTCAAGATAAAGCTCTCTCAGTCAAAGAAAGGGTGTAAGACTTTCCAAGTGCAGGAAGCCCTTATTGGAACAGGTGATGATCTTACACGTATTTGTAATATCTACAGGCCGCCGTACACAGGAAAGGCAAGGTACACCGAAGCGCAT
>AVPN01000411.1:6189-18350 GCA_000695325.1 Pleurobrachia bachei | reverse complement strand
AGAGAGAGAGAGGGGGGGGGTAGAGGAAGAGACAGAGAGGGAGATAGTTGTATTGTTCATACTATTATACAGCACAAGGAGATAGAATGAAGGAGCATGTGCTACAGTAATTATCTGTAGACAACTTCATCCATTTCCAAATAGTTTTCTTATGTTTTAAACCTCCTTGCGAAAAGGGGGGTTCGAGCTAGGCAATTTTTCCATTGATCATCTCTATAATCACTAACCCCGGGTTTACATATCCCGATTATCAAGCATTTTATCCAGAAGAATACGTAGTCTTTGAACATGCCGGACACTACTTTTTTATCTCGCTCTCAATAAAACCACATCAAAATACGGCTGTTACACTGGAGTGGCACAAACATACAACAAGACAACAAGTAGACACAATAATCGTTCCAAAACAAAGGCTCGTGTTTTCTTTTTAAATTGGCATCATTTCTTATATTGTCCTTTCAGTTTATAAGTTGTTCTTGAGTTGTAAAATTTATCCAAACTATTTCGTTTTTTTAGAGACCCATTTCGTTTTTAGAGAGTTTTAAGAGACACAATATGTTCTTACGTTCTAAATCTTCCTTTAAATTTGCAACCCTTCTTTACATTTGTAAACCTTCTTTATATTTTCTAAATACAAGTGGAAAACATATGCCTCAGTTCCCTAATATTTACCCCAAAATGACACGAATTATTCAGCCAAACACCATGTAATACACACAGTACAATATACCATGTGAGATGACGACTACTGCAGCTTTTGCTGCTGCAACTACTGAACCTATTCCTAATGGTACCACCGGACTAACTACTACATCTGACACTGGAGATGAAGCTACCGTACCGTATAAAAATATTAGGTTAGTCAAATCTCTGATCATGAACTACTGTGCTCTGTGGTTCAATTAATTATCAATTTATCAATTACATAATTAGATAATGACCAAGCAATCATTAAATAGTTGTACGTTTAAGTCCTAGTCCTAGTCAAGCAACTGATTGTTTCCAGACTTGATTACTGTAACATCCTCTATGCTGGATTGCCAAAGAGACTCCTCGACAGTCTTCAGAAAACCTTGAACTCGTGTGTGAGGTTTATCTACAGCCTTCATGGACACCAGGAAGATTACTCTCAGTACCTTAGGGACACACACATTCTCCCTGTGATGCATCGTGTGGAATTCAAGGCATGTTTAATGGCATTTAAAATTGTTCATGACCTGGCACCAGACTATCTCTGTGACCAAGTGCCAGTTGAGGAGTCAGAAGCTGTTAGGACCACTCGTGGAAATGCACTGCCCGACCCTTACAAGCTGAAGTATCCGAAACTGTCGAGTGTTAATGCCAACTCCAAGTTGCGGAGGAGGCGACCGTCTGTTTTTCTTCCTGAAGTGTGGAACAAGTTGCCCATTGAGCTTCGATCGATTGAGTCAGTGGATCTGTTCAAATCGAAGTTAAAGACAAGGTTGTTTGTGGAAGCATGTGGAGCTGACTGAGTACAGGTGTCCTTGTTTCTCCTGCTTTCACCAGGTATTTTGCCTAGCTTATGCTTATTTTATTTGGTTCTGTAATACTGCTCATGGTAAGGTTTTTAAAGGTTTTAACAGCATTTTTGAGTGAAGCACGAGTGGGATTTTTTGTTTAAGCACGAGTGTTGCAGTTTGAGTATATATACGGACATTTTTCTACCATCTAATATGGACTTTTTCAACCATTATCAGTCTGTTATATCATCTGGAAATTTATGTGAGCCGGGAGGGTTTAAATCAGTATAACCAGTGTTTTTGTTGGCTAATATATTTAGATCTATTCACGAAGTAACCGCTCAGATCGCCTCTCAGTGTCAGGGGTAGCTATGCTATCCTGGCCCTGTGAGGTAAGGGCGGCATACAAGTATCTTTATTATTATTACTATTATTACTTTTCTTCTAATATTTCTTATAATAATAAGGCTAAAATATGACGATTGACCTTTTAGTAAGATACTTGAGTACAATATAATTTATTAGTAAGATTTAGTAGTTTTTTCACAACCCTCTCTTTTCTTTAGAAATGATTCCCCTGTTTCTGGTATTTCTGGAGCTACTGGCCACAGCTTCTTCAACTCCGGATGGTCGACTCCTGCCAATTTCAAGTGCAACAGCAAATGTATTTCATCCAGATCATCCGCCTGAGTTAGCTATTGACGGTGACCAGAATACGTACTATCACAGCACTGGTACATTACCAAAACCACCACAATGGTTGAAACTACAATTGGAAGAACCTGCTATTGTGTCACGAGTTGTCATAGTTAACAGGTAGGCTGGTAGGAGCGATACCGTTATGATCGATAGCGAAGTCAAAAACTTAGATTCTTTATACATCTCATTTTCAGGCTTGCAAATAACGTAGTAGTAGCCCAGCGGCTACTTGGTACCTATGTGTATTTGTACGACGCTGATGGTACGACACAGATTGCTGACTGCGGCAAGATAACAGAGGTCAATACAGATAATGGAGCGGACTTAACTTCTCAAACCTACACTCTGCCTTGTGACTCTTTGCAGTTAGCATCTTATGTTCGGTTGGAAGATTCAGAAATGGAACAGTCTCAGGAAGCCCAAGAAAACTATCTTGTCATGAATATTGCGGAGGTGTCAGTCTACGAAAAAGTGCCTTTATACACTGGTAATTCAGGCAAAATGAGATGAGTATCATTAATTACTGATCAACTACTTTTTTCATGACCATTTGGTTTTCATAACTTCTGGGTCGTTGTAAACAACCGGAGTTACGAAAAACAAAACAGGGAGACCGTCACCTTTTTTTGACCATAATCATGCCCAAAACAAAGGGAAACAAGGAATTTTTTCCATATGTATAATGGCTTATACTTATAGCCAAAGGTTTATGGCCATTAGCCACTATTATAATCGAAGCAGAACTTCACGCTTTTTGGGTTTGAAGCACGAGTGTGTAATCTTATTTTTATTCAGTGTTCAGTTTCCGCTTTTTTCTGGGCGATGTCTGTGTTGAAGGTGGTTCGGAGTTTATATCTGAGCCTTTTTTGATCTGATACAGTTTTTTGGAGTGGTGTTAAGGTTGTCGAGGAATTTTTGAAGCTATATTTTTTGTCTACTTACCATTTAAGTCTGTTATGAAACCGGTTCTTTTTCTTCCATCTTATGAGAGCAAGTTAATTTGGTTTTTACCACCGTTGTTAAATCTAATTTTGGTCGAGTGTATCAGTAAACTGCTCTGATTATCCCTCAGTGGCAGCACTAGCTTTGCTATGCTGTCCCTGGAGGATCTGGGCAGGATACAAGTTTAGATATTATTATTATTATTATTAAGTTGAATTCTAACACACATCACATTCCCCCAGGCCAGACAGGTATTTCTTAACATTTGAGCCCTATTCGATACTGGTAATGGGGCTATGTTTCATCGCTGTCCTAATCAACTTACCTGTCATTGTTATCTATCTACGGCAGATAAAAAAGTAGGGACTTTTTTAATGTTCCATGACTAATTAAAAAAACAATAATTGATATGTGATGATAAATTGATATACATATGCCACCCTCTCCTTTTGTGGCTCAAACCGCATAAATCATGTTCAGTCTCTCGTTTTATTTGAGGGTTAGGTAGATTAACTCTCTCTCTGTTTCAGGTTTGTCCCCAGCCTCTTCATCATCAACCCCATCTTCTTGTGTGGCTCACAATCATAATCACAATTAATCATGGACCAATTACCCTCTCTCTCTCTCTCTCTCTCTCTCTCTCTCTCTCTCTCTCTCTCTCAGTTTCAGGTAAATTAACCCTACCTCTTTGTTTCAGGTTTGTCCCCAGCCTCTTCATCATCAACTCATCCACCGATTGTCTCCTGGCCCTGCTAATCGCATCCCAGCTGATCCCCCTCACTTTGGCATCAACATTCTACTCCTCCTACGACAATACTGACCAACTCCCCCAACTCCCTACCAGCTACCAAACACCCCTCGTGGTTCTAACAGTTGTGACAGCAGTTATCAGCAGATTATCAGTGTTCATTAACATGGTGTTTTCCTGTGCTAGAGCAACAGGGATCATGTACCCCTTTATGCGGCCCAGTCGTGTTGGGGCATTCACAAGTATTATCGTATACCTGGTGGCATCTTGTGTCATCTACACATTCGATATAGTGCACTACACTGACGCAAAAGAAACTGACGACGTGTTCTTCTTTGCGTGCTCCTTCTACGTTGGTACGGGGTTCTACCACGAGACAGGGTATAAGATATCTTCCATTAACCTGCTCTCCCAACTGAGCAGTTTCATGATCCCAATCTTGATTCCCACCCTGCTCTCCCTCTACTGTTCTCTTGTCATGGTAACGAAACTCCTCCAACCACCGGGCGTGCTGTTCAGTGCCAAGCGACAACGGAGAGTCACTGTTACCATCATGTTCATGACGATAACCTTCTGTATTTGTAACACCGCTCCCTGTATTTACAGTTTCTATATTGGGGAGAAGTCAGGAGATGGCGGTTATGGAAGGATGATATCTCTCGTGCCACGGGTGTGTCCCCTTGTAAATGCCATCTTGTAACCCCCTGATAATGTTCTCAAGGAGCAAAGCTTTCAGGGATAGGGGAAGGAGGATCTCGAGTGCTATAACGGGGAGGCTTAGTCGGAGTACTGCTGCAGCTGCAGAGGGGTGCGGAAGTTTGTCGCATGTTGTTGCAAATAGAATGGATAGTTTAACAATTAGTGCAACCGAGTCGTATGCTTGAATTTGGTTTCCTGACAGACTTAGCATGGACGTACGAAATATTTCTCTAGGGATCATTGGACCTATCGAGTTGTGCTAGTAATGTAATGGTATGTTTATAGGACTACATATTATTATTTCTGAATCGAGGACATTAGATATGGGAAACTGAGTCAATGATATATTTTAATCTCTAAATGATAATGTGGATTATATAACATTTACGCGGTTTATGTAGTGCATGTTTGAGCTAGTTTCCCATCATTTTAACCAAACGTATTTCCTTTTGTTTTGCATGACCTATACCCTCACCCCTGTGCCTTCCGGAAATTTAAGGTTCATATAATCTAATACCATGCCAATTGCTATAGGTCACATCGATCAGGGAGACCCGAGACACCGCTAATAAAGTGTGAGCTGCATTTAAGGGTATATTGGGAGTTGGGAGCCGCATTATAAAGTTAGGGTATAAATATGGGAGCTGCGAAGGAAGGTTACTACTTTGTTGCAGTTCTTTAGGCTCCATGAATGAAGATTCATCTAATTTATTATCACACGTTAGGGGGCCCTTGTCCCTTGTCGTACATTAATATAATATATAATATATATGCATATATGCTGGGTTATAACCATAATAATTCAGTTACTCATTTTGAATGATGAATTTTCTACTTTGCGTCTCAGCCGTGATCCTTTTCCTTGGGAGGGGGGTGAGTGGGGAAATACCTCCAGACTTGATTGATACTATTATCGAACCAATACCGTATACCCTTCCAGAAAGGATTGCTATGCCGTCAGGTAATTCTGTCCTTATTAAAATTCCAAAGATTCCGATGTTCACACATCAGTTGGCCGGGTGGGTATTGATAAACTTCTGATCGTTTTTTAATTGAGGCTCGCTCTTGATCAGTTGAACACAGTCACCCCTACAAAACAAAGGATTATAATGCTTTGTTTTGTAGGGGTGACTGTGTTCAACTGATCAATGCATTACCAACTTGATATCAGATCTAATTTTTATCCAGGCGAGGTTTACTTGTTCGCCCCGAGAGAGGATCAAAACGTTGAAAAAGATCACGGGGAAGGGGAGTACGGCGCAATTCAGTTCCCGGAGAAGAAATGGGCAAAACCTGGGGACACCGTGAAGCTGGAATGTAACTCTGACTACGGCTATACAAGTAAGTAAGGAGTTAGTCTAAACTGTAAATTTGATTTTAAATTTTCTTGCCGAGATCATGCAACCTGCCAACTTCTTCTCCCTCTAAAATGTATGTTAACACCTTTTCCTGTCCTCCAGATTATCTGATCTCCCCGCCGAGCGAGCCGGACCTGCCCAAGATAACTGCTGTAGCGGCGTCCTACAACAACACAGAAAAAGAGCTGATTGTCACATCTACCTTCACCATCGAAGATGTCCAAAAAGGAAAGGATGACGGTTACTACTATTGCGTAGTGATTCACAACGGGATAAGTCACGGTGATCACATCATCTCCTTGTGAGGGACAGTGTGAGGGTGAGCGGTATGCGGGGTGCGAGGCGGACTTTGATAACGGGTCCTTCCAGTGTAAAGATAAGCCATGTTATGAGGGACGGTGTGGTGAACATGAAATCTGTGTAGTGGAGGGTGACAGTGACAGATGCTCCTGTGACCACAACTGCCCACTGAGACCTGATCCTAACAACTACGTCTGCACTGATACCTGCGAGTTTTTCTTTAGTGAATGTCTGATGAAGGACAGGGTATAAGATATCTTCCATTAACCTGCTCTCCCAACTGAGCAGTTTCATGATCCCAATCTTGATTCCCACCCTGCTCTCCCTCTACTGTTCTCTTGTCATGGTAACGAAACTCCTCCAACCACCGGGGGTACTGTTCAGTGCCCAGCGACAAAGGAGGGTCACTGTTACCATCATGTTCATGACGATAACATTCTGTATTTGTAACACCGCTCCCTGTGTCCATAGTTTCTATATTGGGAAGAAGTCAGGAGAGGGAGGTTATGGAAGGATGATATCTCTTGTGCCCCGGGTGTGTCCCCTTGTTAATGCAATATGTAACCCCCTGATAATGTTCTCAAGGAGCAAAGCTTTCAGGGATAGGGGAAGGAGGATCTCGAGTGCTATAACGGGGAGGCTTAGTCGGAGTACTGCTGCAGCTGCAGAGGGGTGCGGAAGTTTGTCGCATGTTGTTGCAAATAGAATGGATAGTTTAACAATTAGTGCAACCGAGTCGTATGCTTGAATTTGGTTTCCTGACAGACTTAGCATGGAGTATGGACGTACGAAATACTTCTTTAGGGATCATTGGACCTATCGAGTTGTGCTAGTATAATGTAATGGTATGTTTATAGGACTACATTTTATTATTTCTGAATCGAGGACATTAGATATGGGAAACTGAGTCAATGATATATTTTAATCTCTAAATGATAATGTGGATTATATAACATTTACGCGGTTTATGTAGTGCATGTTTGAGCTAGTTTCCCATCATTTTAACCAAACGTATTTCCTTTTGTTTTGCATGACCTACCCTCACCCCTGTGCCTTCCGGAAATTTAAGGTTCATATAATCTAATACCATGCCAATTGCTATAGGTCACATCGATCAGGGAGACCCGAGACACCGCTAATAAAGTGTGAGCTGCATAAGGGTATATTGGGAGTTGGGAGACGCATTATAAAGTTAGGGTATAAATATGGGAGCTGCGAAGGAAGGTTACTACTTTGTTGCAGTTCTTTAGGCTCCATGAATGAAGGTTCATCTAATTTATTATCACACGGTAGGGGGCCCTTGTCCCTATATAATGTATGGAAATATATGCTGGGTTATAACCATAATAATTCAGTAACTCATTTTGAATGATGAATTTTCTACTTTGCGTCTCGGCTGTGATCCTTCTCCTTGGGAGAGGGGTGAGTGGGGAAATACCCCGAGACTTGACCGATACTATTATCGAACCAATACCTTACACCCTTCCCGAGAGGATTGCTATGCCGTCAGGTAATTCTGTCCTTATTAAAATTCCAAAGATTCCGATGTTCACACATCAGTTGGCCGGGTGGGTATTGATAAACTTCTGATCGTTTTTTAATTGAGGCTCGCTCTCGATCAGTTGAACACAGTCACCCCTACAAAACAAAGCATTACCAACTTGATATCAGCTCTAATTTTTATCCAGGCGAGGTTTACTTGTTCGCCCCGGGAGAGGATCAAAATGTTGAAAGAGATCACAGGGAAGGGGAGTACGGCGCAATTCAATTCCCGGAGAAGAAATGGGCAAAACCTGGGGACACCGTGAAGCTGGAATGTAACTCTGACTACGGCTATACAAGTAAGTAAGGAGTTAGTCTAAACTGTAAATTTGATTTTAAATTTTCTTGCCGAGATCATGCAACCTGCCAACTTCTTCTTAATTTCCCCCTCTAAAATGTATGTTGACACCTTTTTCTGTCCTCCAGATTATCTAATCTCCCCGCCGAGCGAGCCGGACCTGCCCAAGATAGCTGCTGTAGCGGCGTCCTACAACAATACAGAAAAAGAGCTGATTGTCACATCTACCTTCACCATCGAAGACGTCCAAAAAGGCGAAGATGACGGTTACTACTATTGCGTAGTGATTCACAACGGAATAAGTCACGGTGATCACATCATTAACCCGTTTTCTATCGCCCGGGCCTTGCTGATCATATCCGATCCTTGTGAGGGACAGTGTGAGGGTGAGCGGTATGCGGGGTGCGAGGCGGACTTTGATAACGGGTCCTTCCAGTGTAAAGATAAGCCATGTTACGAGGGACGGTGTGGTGAACATGAAATCTGTGTAGTGGAGGGTGACAGTGACAGATGCTCATGTGACCACAACTGCCCGCTGAGACCTGATCCTAACAACTACGTCTGCACTGATACCTGTGATTTTTTCTTTAGTGAATGCCTCATGAAGGAGCAGATTTGTAAGGATGGGATAGAGCGAGCTGTTGATCCCACCGTGGTAGATCCTCTGGATAGTTGTCTAGTTCCTGTCTACACGGAGGCTTCAGAGAACTATGTGACGTATGAAGCAACACCCGGGGAGAAAGTATCCCTTGACTCAGGAGTGAAGGTCCTTGGTTCACCCCCTGCACGGGTTTCCTGGTTCAAAACAGCTGGTA
Source organism: Pleurobrachia bachei (assembly GCA_000695325.1). Taxonomy (NCBI): domain Eukaryota; kingdom Metazoa; phylum Ctenophora; class Tentaculata; order Cydippida; family Pleurobrachiidae; genus Pleurobrachia; species Pleurobrachia bachei. Next base: position 9,468 of record AVPN01000411.1, on the reverse strand, counting down.
TTGGAGGTGAAGTGAAATTGGTGGCGGATGGATCACAGATTCTTGAGTATGTCACCGTAGCGGAGAGATCCACAACGTTTTTCTCGGTTGTTGTCACCCAGTGCATGAAGGAGTGGGTGACGATGCACGAGATCCAGCCAGACGCGGAAGAAATAATTAACCCGGAACTCCCTGACGGTCTGGAAATTTTCTACTTTGCGTCTCGGCTGTGATCCTTCTCCTTGGGAGAGGGGTGAGTGGGGAAATACCCCGAGACTTGACCGATACTATTATCGAACCAATACCTTACACCCTTCCCGAGAGGATTGCTATGCCGTCAGGTAATTCTGTCCTTATTAAAATTCCAAAGATTCCGATGTTCACACATCAGTTGGCCGGGTGGGTATTGATAAACTTCTGATCGTTTTTTAATTGAGGCTCGCTCTCGATCAGTTGAACACAGTCACCCCTACAAAACAAAGCATTACCAACTTGATATCAGCTCTAATTTTTATCCAGGCGAGGTTTACTTGTTCGCCCCGGGAGAGGATCAAAATGTTGAAAGAGATCACAGGGAAGGGGAGTACGGCGCAATTCAATTCCCGGAGAAGAAATGGGCAAAACCTGGGGACACCGTGAAGCTGGAATGTAACTCTGACTACGGCTATACAAGTAAGTCGGGAGTTAGTCTAAACTGTAAATTTGATTTTAAATTTTCTTGCCGAGATCATGCAACCTGCCAACTTCTTCTTAATTTCCCCCTCTAAAATGTATGTTGACACCTTTTTCTGTCCTCCAGATTATCTAATCTCCCCGCCGAGCGAGCCGGACCTGCCCAAGATAACTGCTGTAGCGGCGTCCTACAACAACACAGAAAAAGAGCTGATTGTCACATCTACCTTCACCATCGAAGATGTCCAAAAAGGAAAGGATGACGGTTACTACTATTGCGTAGTGATTCACAACGGGATAAGTCACGGTGATCACATCATCAACCCGTTTTCTATCGCCCGGGCCTTGCTGATCATATCCGATCCTTGTGAGGGACAGTGTGAGGGTGAGCGGTATGCGGGGTGCGAGGCGGACTTTGATAACGGGTCCTTCCAGTGTAAAGATAAGCCATGTTATGAGGGACGGTGTGGTGAACATGAAATCTGTGTAGTGGAGGGTGACAGTGACAGATGCTCCTGTGACCACAACTGCCCACTGAGACCTGATCCTAACAACTACGTCTGCACTGATACCTGCGAGTTTTTCTTTAGTGAATGTCTGATGAAGGAGCAGATTTGTAAGGATGGGATAGAGCGAGCTGTTGATCCCACCGTGGTAAACCCGCTGGATAGTTGTCTAGTTCCTACCTACACGGAGGCTTCAGAGAACTATGTGACGTATGAAGCAACACCCGGGGAGAAAGTATCCCTTGACTCCGGAGTGTAAGGTCCTTGGTTCACCCCCTGCACGGGTTTCCTGGTTCAAAACAGCTGGAATTGGAGGTGAAGTGACACTGGTGGCGGATGGATCACAGATTCTTGAGTATGTCAACGTAGCGGAGGGGTCAACAACATTTTTCTCGGTTGTTGTCACCCAGTGCAAGAAGGAGTGGGTGACGATGCACGAGATCCAGCCAGATGCGGAAGAAATAATTAACCCGGAACTCCCTGACGGTCTGGAGGAATTTGCATCCTGCTCCATCCTCCCGGGGGGAGTGGTGGACAACTTTTACAGTGTGGCACACCAACTTGAACTAGCGTGTACGCACGTCCTGTCCAGCAATGTGTTCTCTAGTGTACCCTGGTTTGTGTATGGGACATTTGACGTCATGGAAGGAGATCTCGCACTCTCAGCCATGACCGTTTATGTTGGGGCGACCATATTCGAGTTCCAACGAGGTTGGATTATAAACCTAGACGGGAGGAAATATCCTGTAATGGAAGGAGATGACCCAGCAGTTTTTGAGCACGGTGCGGGACATTGTTCGGTGGAGTTTAAAGACAACCACCTCCACGCCCACTGTGAAGATCTCTTTGAAGTTTTCTACGATGGAGTCATGGCCGGGCATGTCCGCTTACTACCCTCTCTAGGGAAGGGAGTTGAGTCGTTCCAGCAGGAAGCCGGTAGTTTTGGTTTGTGCTGGTCCTACGAATCTGGTCACCGAGCTAATTGGCAGGTGGGCAGAACAAAGGGAGCCTGCAAAGTTGATAACACTGGCCCAATCGAGGACTGCAGCGCTGAGAAAGAGGAGTGTGTCTTCGCTAAGATGACATTCAAAGTGTTCATGTACTTCCCAATGGACATCAGTATTGATGTTCCCAGTTTCTCTGACTGTGGAGTTGGTGCGGGTGTTGCCTGCCATGAGCTGTCCTGTAGTCAGGATGATGAGCTAACTCCGATACAGAGATGCAGTATCAACCAGGCGTACCACCTGGGATGTGATCTGAAGTTCCTTGCCAGTGAGGATGTTAGCATGGAGTTTGAGAGCATCAAAGAGTGTCCTGATTTGTGTGAGTGGAGGGAGGAAGTTGTTAAGAGGGGCTGCCCACAAGCTAAACTTCCATATGAAGTATGTGCATGAGGGACAGTAGAAATGTAGGTTAATGATGACACTTGCCAGGATAATTATCGATAATTAGGCAATAATAGTATATTATGTAGAGTATTGGTGTTGATTGAAGTGTGTACCGTAATTATATTTAGCGTATTGTTCACAACATTTTGACCATTTAATTTAATGTATTACAGTTTCCATAAATGTGCATCATAACTCTTAATATTTTTTGTACCTTCGAACAATCAACCAGTCTCAATGCTCTAGAGAGGACCTGCAACCCATTTTTTCCTCATTCATCTCTCAAATTATATCCGAAATATACAGCCCTTAAAATATAGGTGCAAGTCTTTTTTCGGTTAAATCGCATTCATAATATCATTATATTTGTGTCATTGTATCACTACGGTGTTACTATGAGCCTTTACGTTACCTGTTAACGGGAGTGTAACTATTTACGGAGTTGCACCCTCGCTATTACTAGATACACTGCATCTCTCTCGCGTCACGCGTTATCTTACTTTCACTTTCACTTATCACTAGTCACACTGCATCTTTTGCTAGACACACTCTTATCTCTAGCTCTCTCACTGGATACACAATTCATAGTTTCATTATCTCTCTTTTTTCTTGTTGTTGTACCAGAAGTTATTTTTGTCGTTTAGCTCGTGATACAATGCGAGAGTACCACTTAATACATCGTGGTACTCTTTTTGCTTGTGAGTTCGTAAACTTAGCACACTCCCTTCGGTCGT
>AVPN01000410.1:2826-54290 GCA_000695325.1 Pleurobrachia bachei | reverse complement strand
TCGTGTTTCACTTTTTTATTACTACCCGCCCCACCAAGTCGTTTAGTAATGTACAGGTGCAAACACCTCTCTGACCCATATTGTTTGATTTCTCTCATAAACAGTTAATCTTTTTTTTGTTCAAACCCGGAGAGCGTCGAACAAGGCTGAAATTCTAGAATCTAGATGTTTCTGAATTGATAATAGACCCGCCAACGCTCTGAAAATTGATAGCGACTTTGTTTTTAGCAAAAAGAGGAGGAGGGGTGTCTCCGACTCCCAAAAAAGACCAGCACCACCAGCACCACCAACACCACCAGCACGATCAGATATCCAGGAGTGAGACACCGGATAAGGTTCGGTCTACATTTTGTGGGATCTGCAGAAAGGAGGAGAAGAACATGACACACTACGGAGTCTACCCCAAGGATGATTCTGTTGATCTTGTAATGGGTGGAGTCATTGAAAGGTACGGGTTACCATGGTAACATCGTGTGTTGCCATGGTTACATCATGTTACCATGGTTACAATCCCTGTGCTAAATCTACTACAACTGTTTATAGGATAGACCACCTGATAGACAGACTGGGTAAGGGACAGTTCGATAAGAAGCCATTTGGAAAGAAGGAACAAAATGATAAAATGCCCGGTATTATGCTGCCTTGTGAGGTATTAAAATATCGCCCTTTTTACTATTTCATGACGAGAAATGTCTATCCTTCATTTAGTTTCCAGTCTCTCTCTCTCTCTCTCTCTCTCTCTCTCTCTCTCTCTGATCTCAAGATATGATGTGTGTTTCTACAGGCGTGTACGGTGCGGGCAGGTAAGAGGTATTCCCACGTTGAGTGTCAGACTGACCCAATTACTATCACTGATGATCTGGAGACGTCTATCGATCAGGATACCAATTGTACTACATCTGATGAAGGTATATATGTGATTACACATGCGATGCAACTCTTAGATCTGATGAACTCAGATGAAGGTATTACACAAGTGTTTCTCTTAGATCTACACACTTTTCTAATGTATAGCTACACTTAAAAGACATGAACAGCTGCAATGACTTCAGCTAACACTAAAAGCCCTCTTTCTAAAACTATATTTTACGTGCTATAACTATGCTATAAAGCTGTAGCTGTAGCTGTTATTGTACCGCAGTGCCCAAGCAGAAGAGATCACTCAGCACCAGCAGCAGTGTGACTGGAAACAGTGTGATAAACAGCTGTAATTCACCACCAAAAACAGGTTCGGTACAAAATGCAATTACACTGTCTGGCGGCGCCATACCCCAATTTGATTGTCAGTGCGCTGCTCAGCTCAGATGGGGTCGGCGGCGCGGCGCCAGACGGAACTATTTTACTTCTAAAACTCAAAACATCAGATCCAATAGATCTACTGAGTGAAAGGCCGATCATCTCGATCCCCTCAATTGTGCCAGCGACTTGTCTCATCAATAAACAAACAGGAAAAGAATCGGTCGAAAGTAAACATCTTAATTGTTTAATTAATCAATTGATTTTGTGAGAAAAGATAAAATTAAAAAATTGATCAACCAAGCGTTACCATGATTGATCAATGTGGGCAGCCTCCAGCGAGAATCGAACTCGCGACCCCTGGTTTACAAGACCAGTGCTCTAACCCCTGAGCTATGGAGGCGGTGCGGAAATTACAATTTGCCCCTGTTTGTACTCCCCACATGCCCCCTCATGAGATCTCGTGGGGTTGTGTTTACATTTCTGCTGGCAATCGCTTGCTACTGCTTTAACATGCTGCTGATAGAAAGCACAAGCAAAACGTCAATTCATATTGGGATATTGTGTGTGAAAATTAATTCACCCCTTAATGTTCTAAGATCTATAACCCATTGTATGTCATCTATCTCTCTCTCTCTCCCAGGTATCTTCACGGACACGGATGTGAATGACAATGACTCCAACCTAAGCTCGGACGACGAGTTTTTCCTAGAAGAAGACTTGTACACTGAGGTGAGAGAGAAACCAGTAGCAAATAAAGGGAATAATAGCGCTACAATTCCCTTCATTTCAGTGCCCGGTTAGCTCAGTCGGTAGAGCACGAGACTCTTAATCTCGGGGTCGCGGGTTCGAGCCCCGCATCGGGCTGCCTTGAGGCTTACTTTTTACTTTTTTGTTCAGGCTCCTCTTGAAGTGCAAGAGTACGAGATAGCCAGAGAAACTCGGGCTGAAGTACCCGAGATCGGGACGACGGAAACGATTCATTTCAAGATGTTCCCACATAAGAATATGTATGTTTCGGGCCACAGGAAATTTATAGGGACGCTACCAAAACGGATGGCAAACAGACACAATTATCAACTGAACTACCACATAACGGTAAGTGTATTGTAATTAGTCGACTAATTAATAACTAACTAATTACAAATCAAAACAACGGTAGTTACACATGTTTCATGGTGCCCCACGAGGAGGCACCAATCATCAGTAGACTAACTAATTAGTAATTAACTAACTAATTAGTAATTAGTAATTAGTAATTACTAGTCAATGTAATTCGGCCTTCGGCCGAAAAGGACCGGACCCGTCGATCACTCTCTCTGTCTCTGCCTCTCTAGCCTTTCTCTTTCTCTATCTTCCTCTCCCTGTCTTTGTTCCTCTGTCTAGTCTCTCCGTCTCTCGCTGTCTCTCTTTGTCACTCTCTGTCTCTCTCTGTCTCTCTCTCCCTCTCCCCCTTCTCTCTCTCTCGTCATTTCTATCTCAATTTCTCCGTGGTCACGTCTTTGCCTATTACTCTATATGGGGATCTCATCATGCACAGTGGACTACTGGGTGAAATTTGGGATCTGATACTAACTGGGGTGATCTGATCCTCTACACTCTACAGTGGGGTGATCTGATCATGGGTGGGGTGATCTGATTCTCCATTGGATGGTCTGATCATGTGGATCTGATCCTCAGTGAGGTGATCTGATCATGCATGTGGGTTATGTGATCTGAACTGATGACGGGAAAAAGCGGGCCCCTCATCACATGCATGGGGGGATCAAGTTTCACCCCTTTTCGCATTATATAGTAAGATGTACTGCTATCACAGGTATTCAAATCACTAAACAGTGATAGACCGGAGATGCGACTTAAGAAACTAAAGGAACACATCTCCAAAACAAACAGAAGAGCCACCTCTGCCACTAGCCGGGTTCTCGACAGCTCTAAACTGGGGAATGTAGTTATAATTGATGTGGCGAGATATGCCCGGTATCAAGCTAGGCAGGGATCTGATGGGAGGCTGCCTGTGGTTAACTTGAGAGATGGACATGCTGGGAAATACTGGCTATCTGAACGTGTATCTAATGTTCTTCTCAGCAGGTATTATGTTTTATGATTTCGTATGAGCTATACAAGCATCTGACCCTTTGGCCTTTTGTGGCGAGAGGGTCGAGTACTAGGCAATTAAAGAGTCGGTTACAACGTACACTGTACAGGTCGCCCCGATTGAGATTTGCCATTGAGCTAGCGAAGACTAACCGTGCCCACTGGAAGATTATTGCAAAGGACCTGACCCGGGCACAAAGACCCTACCAGTACCGCTCACTCTACGGGGGCAATGCCAAGTTTTACACGAGGGAGATGACCAAATTCGTTACCAAGCCCCTTCAATCGAGGTAAAGTTTACTCCCTTAGAGCAGAAGAAAACACCAATTATCACGACACAGTTTGGAGACTTTTTACTCCGCATAACTCGGTCATTTCTCAGCCAATTTCGAAAATCTTAAGATCAAGCTCGTTATATACATGCTACTACAATATAACTGTGTTACAGGTGTCTGGTGTACTATGCCGACCTGTACGAAGAGAACAGCAGCGATCACGTCCCCTCTAAAACCTATGTCACGTGCCTGGGGAATCAACTTGTAAAGGATAGTAAAACTACACCAACAGTCTCCTTCGAGGTACACATGTTCCCCCTGACAATCATAGCAAATCGAGGTCAATTTTTTTCACATTTGTAACTCCTTGGTTAAATTATCCCCCAAAGATGATCAATGATAATTAGGGGGTGTTAATTGTCACCATGGCAACCTCCCACCCCTCCCTCTTGGCAACAATGTAACTCTCGCTCTGTATAGGATCGGTTGAAAGAGCACCTGCGTGCGGGACAGAAGCTGCACGACCCTAAAGTTAGCATATTCAATGTTGCACTACAAAACCCATCACTAGCTTTGGAAGATGCAGGCAGACTGCTTCCTAGCAAGGTATAGCCATTACAGCCCCTGACTTAATAATACACCCCTGACACTCAAAAAAGTATCCTATGAAGTTCTTATCACCCCCTCCCCTTATCAGGGTACATACGAGATAACAAAATGTCCTAACCTGGTATTCGTTCCACTTGATTTTGGATTTTCCTCGATGTCCAAGCCAGCCACCCAAGACCACCTCTCCGCCCTAAAACAGGCGTACTGCGATGTCTTCTTCACCAACGGACCTGCAGGATACAATGTTTAGTGGGAGTGGGAGTTGGAAAAGACATTGGGGTTGTTAGATTGGGGTATGTTCATTATTTTGTATGTCCGGAATAGGGTTTGTGAGATTGCAGGGTTGTAATTGAGAAATTCAAAACTAAGCCGGAGAAAATGTATGATTATCAAGATTATTATGTATTATTGAGATCATTCTCTTTAGCGCTTACCTTTCCAGATCACTGATCTGAGCGAGGAAGGGAACGATATCTGAGTGATTATGATTGTGTATACTGTATGCTAAACATGTACCTTATTTGAACCTCAGAAACAGCGTTTTCATCAGTTTTTGAGCCTGCAAATCCGTTATCTTTGATTCTCTCTTATCTGAAACATACGATTATTACTATACTCCAAGTGGTGAGAACTGGAGGGGCACAGCCCTCTGAATGTTATTTGGTCGGACAAACTGACAAACAGGCATACAAAGACACATGCGTTTAAGACAGACGTCACAAGATTCATAATGTTATTCAATGTCAATGAGCTAGGAGAGATAGATAAAATTATCCATTCTTTGCAAGGCGGGGAAACTAATTCTTAATTGAAAATATTTTATTCCTTACGTAATCTAAAGATAGTTTCACCCATTTCATAATTAACCCCCTCGGCCCCCTCCAGTATTCCATTTTGATTTAGTAAGGGGTGTAATGCTCAACGAAGTATCCTATGAAGTTCCTTTACCCCTCCCTCTCCCCATATCAATATCTTGACCCCCCTCCCCCTTATCAGGGTACATACGAGATAACAAAGTGTCCTAACCTGGTATTCGTTCCACTTGATTTTGGGTTTTCTTCCATGTCCAAACCAGCCACCCAGGACCACCTATCCGCCCTAAAACAGGCCTACTGCGATGTCTTCTTCACCAACGGACCTGCAGGATACAATGTTTAGTGGGACAGAATTAAACTGTGGGAACAGACAGTGGGGTAGTTAGATTGGGGTATTATTTTGTATGTCCGGAAAAGGGTTTATGGGATTGCGGAGTTAACTCCTATAGTTGTAATAGCGGAAACCATGTCCGAGAAACTGTATAATTATCAAGATGATTATTATTGAGAACATTGTCTCTAGCTCGAATTACCTTCCCAGATCACTGATCTGAGCGAGGAAGGGAACGAGATCTGAGTGATTGTGTATACTGTATGCTGATGTACCTTATTTGAACCTCAGAAAGATAAGCGTTTCCATTCGTTTTTGAGCATGCAAATCGGTTATCTTTGATTCTCTCTTATCTGAAACATACGGCTATTACTACTTCAAGTGGTGAGAACTGGAGGGGTACAGCCCTCCCAATGTTATTTGGTCGGACAAACTGACAAACAAACATACAAAGAAACATGCGTTTAAGACAGACGTCACAAGATTCATAATGTTATTCAATGTCAATGAGTTAGGAGAGATAGATAAAATTATCCATGTCTTTGCAACACATAGCTATCTCTGCATCCAAATGCATAACGCATTAATGCATTATCCCCTTAAAACTTTTAATAAAAGCACATCATTTAGCATCTAGCTGATCTGTGAGGAATTATTATATGCTTTTATTTTTCTGTTTGCCTAGCTAGACTTTGTTTCGCGCCCCGTTAGAACATAACAACTTTCTGTTAGTTTGTTAAGTTTTTGTTAAAAAACTTTGACGATTTTTCTCAATCCCTCCATTCACCAATAGAATAGTTGATTGATAAGTAAATTCTAAAACAGCCCCCGGTTTCCCCTCTCCCGGTTGGTAACGAAGTTACCTCTCCCTTACCGGTGCAATAAGCCTGAGTGCAAGGTGTCTTTGATATCAAACCTCCCGGATAATAAGAGACAGAATGGGGTGGTCTAGTATCGTGCTGCTTACCGTCCTGGCAGCGTCAGGTAACAAAATTAAATACATTTTTGAACTTTTCGAACTTTTTTCTGTTGGGACCACTCAAAGCAAAGCCTCTTTTTAGTGTCAGGAATCCGTCGGACCATTCTCCATAATGTCGAGATTGGACCAGTGAAACCTGACAAAGGGGATACCGTGAATTTTAAGCTCTACCTGAAGGATAGTTGGAGGTATTCAATTGCCAAGGAAACGGATTTCTATCTCGTTTCGAGGAGTAGCAAATACCGGCCGATTAGAATATTGCTAAGTTCTGATTTCATCAAGTTTTCATCAGTTGTTAATAATGGGTGGATATCGCATGGCAAAGTTTCTCTTGCAGAAGGTAAAACTTTATGATTTTTTTTAAATTTTAACCATGTTTATCGCCATTTAAACGTGACACTGACAAAAAAACACAAAACATCCTGATTTCAGGAGTCCTAAAAAACGGTATGAACACAATTAAGATGAAGATCCACGGTACATCGGGCGCTTTGATATTTTCAGTGAACTGGAAGTGGGTAAAAACTTTAACCAGCTATAAACCTAATATCAACACCGCTACCAACGCCTGGTTTTACCCTAAGGATTTCCCTTGCGTGTGGTACGGGGGAGAGTGGATTGATCAAGGTAAAATTATGATAACTTAATTAGTTATACAGTTGTCACCGTGAGAGCGTGACAACTTGGATTAAAAGGACCATGCAACTCAAGGGTCTTGGTAATGGGGCCCCTTTCTTGCTCACCTACAGTGGCGAGAAAGGGTCTTGATAAGTGGTGATGGGGTGGTAATTTAGGGCCTACGAAACACACATTTAACTTAGAAATGGTAAGATTATCAACATCCTTTTTATTTTCATGCTTCAAATTATTCACACACAGAATCCTATGTCCGTATGGACACAGTGACGTAATGATATCATATTAATAATAGTATGTTTTCCATACGTCACCTACTTCCCCCTGCCATATATAGAGATCTGTTATACTAGGATGTGCAATGACTAGTAATCAGATGATCCTTTCATAGCTCTCTGTATTCGAGCTATGCGAGCTGTTGTGCTGTTCTGTTCGAATTATGCAAGCTGCCTCATAAAATATAGCTGTGCTGTTCGAGTTATTGTACATGCTGCCTCACGAATTAAATCTGGGTGTTGTATGAAGAATGAAGATGATTTGATGCTGTTGTACCATAATTAATATTGCCAGGCACACTGCAGATTCATGTGCCCCCCCCCCTGATCTGTTTCATTATTAGTGTCAGTGACACATTATTAGTGATCCTAATTGATGTATGATGCAGTAACCTGTTTCAATTAGAATGATTGTCATTGACACGTGTGTGTGTGTGTCTTCTCAACTCACACATCTCAACTTGTTCGCGACACTGTTTCCGGCCGTTCTTGTAATATATGTATGGATCGTTTTGGACATCTTTTGTTGTAAAACACTGGATAGAGAATAGTATAGATCGGAGGGAGAGAGCTGTTGAATCACCCAGCTACGCAGAGAGAGGGAGATGGTGTAACAATTTGCAATGTCTAGCTGCTCTCTGTTGTATCGTCTGTCTCGTGATCCTGGCAGCCTCCATCTCCAGTGTTTTTAATCTCGTGACCCTGGAGTTGGTCTACCATATATGACATTGACAGTGTCATAACATCACCCCTGCACTGCCCTGCTAGGCCAGTGCTCTAACTGCTGTCTGCCTCTCAGCTAAGTGTATCTAACGATGTCTGGTTGCAGCTATTGCTGCTGCAGACTGTTAATAGCTGGTATACTGCTTTGCTGCCATTGTCTAAATAACACACCCTAATTTCTAGCCACATCACACAGAGAAATATGTTACTTGTCCTGCTCTTGGCAACTTTCCAGATCCTCTCTGCAGCAACTCTCCCGTACGTGACATATTACATAGCTTGTTGTTTTACACTTTTATTAGTAAAGTAGTATATTACTAAGGTCACGCTCTAAAATGATATTGATCTTGTTATTCACCCTATATTTCCTATATTTCCAGCGGTGAGACGATTGTTGAGCCCGATTCCGTAGATCTGACAGCTGATGCGGCCACGATCAGAAAGGCGGTGAAGGGATGGGGGACCGACGAGAAAGCGATTATCAATGTCCTCGCCAACCGGCGATACAACACTCGACTGGTAGGTTACAGTTACTTTGTTGAGTAAGGGGGACCTCAACAAAGGCTACTCGATGTCCGGTGTGATTTCATCATATGGGTATGATGCAGGAAGCCACTTAAATATCCCTCATACAAATCTCTCATATCCCAGATGTTGTCCAATGTGTACGAGAGAGAGTTTGATAGGACTCTGTGGGGGGATATCAAGTCAGATACGAGTGGAGACTTCAGGAATGCCTTGAAAGGTCTAGTCATGACGGAGGCGCAGTTTCTTGCGGAGGAGATGCGATCTGCCATGGTACAGCAGGGTGACGATGACAGTGTGAATACAGTGAGCTAGTGTGTATCCTAGTGTGTCATTATACATGGTGATTAGCTATCAGATCCTTATATAGTACATATAAATTAGTATGATTCTAAATGTATCTCTCTCGAATAGTATGTGTGTGATTCTATAAGATACAAATTATAGTTGCATGCAGTTGGTCCGCAAGTTGTCTTTATAACTTACAATCCTTTCTGCGCGTATGATTTATTGAGGTGGGATATGATTTATAAACCTCTACACATATCTTCAGCAGGGATGGGGTACAAACGAGGATACGCTAATCAACTGTCTATGGACCCCACCACCGTGAGAGGAGTCAAATCTTATTACTACTCCCGTAAGTTATACAATTTAAATATTTAACAATGATAATGTTGGGTAGTTGAGGTATGCTGGGGGGAACTGATATATTATTAGATAACTATAATATCAGATAAACAGTATATTATTATTATTATAATGCTGGGGCAATATCAGATAACTAGGCTGAGATAATTGAGGGTGGAATTATATAGGTAAGCGTATCAGAATAATAAATTCCACTATTATAACTATCTCTCCCCTAAATCAGTCTACAGTGAGAAGCTGCGAGATCGGATTGTAAGCGAGACAGACGGAACACTAAAAACCTTCCTACTGGGTGTTCTGGATCGGGGTGTGATGAACGAGACAACAGTGTCTGACTCCCAACAGGCTGCAGATCTTACCGAAATGAAGGGACTAATGGAGGGACAAAATATTGATGGAATCGCAACGTTCCTAACCAGTATCTCTCTCAAGAGGATCGACGCTCTCCAAAGAACCTATTTCATGGTACGGAAATTCACAATTTTTCTCTATAAGTTCCCAGGCCAAACTATATCCTAGCTCATTTATGTGTATTGTATACATTTGTAGGATCTATTGATTCAGACCCCCTTTTAATCCCTCATGTTGAGACTCCCGGCCCTAATTTCTCTAATTTTACCATATACCATTACCAGGAGACAGCAGATGAGCTGGTTACGGTGTTAGCTGAGATGACAGATCACCAAACTATATCCCCTTCTAACCCCTATTTCGCCAAACCAGGAGACAGCAGATGAACTGGTAACGGTGTTAGCTGGGATGACAGGTCACCATGTCAAGGACTGCTTCACCTCTCTCCTCCTTGTGGCACGAGACTTCAATTACTACGCTGCCTACGAGCTGAAAGCTGCCATGGAGGTATGTGTAACTTTGCTCCCCATTGCAGTTTAAACTAAAGACCATATTCTAGAACATCGCATTTTAGTGATTTGACCCGAGTTTTAACTAGTTTTAACCGGAACTATTCTAAATCAGGGACGAGGTACTGACGAGGGGACTCTAACAAGGATAATAGTAACTCGAGCAGACAAAGATCTATCTTCTATCAAGGAATCCTACAGGAAACTAACATCTCGTGAACTTGCAAAAGATGTCAAGGTATAATCCTGGACAATTCCTAATTAAACTGTCATAGCATTGACCTGACAGTAATTAAAAGTTTTCTAGCCCATTTGATAAGACCATCCACGGAAGCGTGAAGCTTGTGTATTATGGTGAACCCATACAATAATTAATTAACATGCCCTCTCTCTCTCCAGGATGATACCAGTGGAGACTACAGGAGAGTTCTACTGGCCCTTATCAACTAGTTCCATGTTGCAGATATATCCATGATGCATATACATTATACACACTGTCAATAAATACATGTTCTGTTTGACAGAAATGACAATATGTTTTTGAAAAACACCAGCCGAGACTGCTGCTACATATGAGTTGCTGATAACAAAGAACACTTTTATTTCAATTTTTAAAGACACTGAAAAGATAAATTTGCTACGCTGCTTATAATATGTGATATGGTCAGAGTAACGGACCGTCAATCTAGCGTTATGATTATTTATGCACATCTTTTTACCACCAACAGTTTTCTCATTACAAGTAGTGCTGTATACGGAGTACGGAAACGACATATAAATTCTATAGGCATGATAAGTAAAATATTATTGTTGTTATCCCAAAGTTCAAAGGATTATGTTTTTTATGACTTCAGCTTCAAATTAAAACTTACACACCACATTTTTTGACTCCAGAATGCAGTGTCAAACATTATCCTGCAATGTTTTCACATTTTCTCTATCTATCGAAGTTATTTTATGGGTGGGATTCTTTTTGTTCTTTGATTGGAAGTGTTTCAGACCGAATCGGATTTTCATTATACCGTTTTCCCACTACAAATAGCCTTGATAAGATTTCCGTTGCATCGATGTACGAAAGCACAATTGTGATGTGCATGGTATGTACTTTGCAGTCATCATTTCTGGTACAAATTCAAGAGAGCATTATTTATTGGCATCAAGAAATTCAAAATTTAAACATAACAATTCTGTTTTGGATTTAAAAGCTAACAGCCCACTCAAGATTACTCTTCGAACATATCACGAGAATGAAAATATCTCACACATGTGTGTTATACATGATGATGGTACCTAAAATAATAAGAGAGATCAGATATGTAATAAGTGTTTGTGTGTGAGAGAGAGAAACACTAAATGTATAAGAAGCAGCGAAAAGGATATCAATAAAGAGAGGTGCTAGTATGTCCGACACAACAGGCAGAGGGGAGAGAGATATTATAGTGTCTGTTTAGAGAGATATTATAACCAGCTATAGATGTATTATTAAGGGTGCAGCGCAGTGTCCATATAATGCTTTATTTGGGCTTTCTTGTTGTATCTGATCTCTGATCTACCACTGGGGGTCGGAGTAGATGCACCTGGATCCTGCCTTGGTGAAGTCAATCTTGTTCTTGCAATCGTCATGATAGTCACAGGTTAACAGAGTTCCTGAAGGGGGAAGGTGGTAACGTTAATAACTTTGCGGGCAGGTAAGTGATCTATGTATTACTGCAGTTTCTTCTTATAATTCTACAGAGCCTGACAAGAAAACCCTATCTATAGTGTCTATAGATATTGGACAGGGTTTTCTGTGGATATATTGTAGTTTTTAGTAACTAATTAGTTAATTAATACTATATTAACGTACCTTCGCTGTTAACGGCTAGGGCGAAGGCCCGGGTTTCTCGTACACAGATATCCTCAGCGTTTCTGCACTGCTTCCAGCATTGGTTTCGCTGTGTGTGGAGGATATAGGTTGACATATATTAGTATTAGCTACCGTCTAAACTTGTTTTCAAAATTGGTAAATCTACTGAACTTATTCTTCTTGTGTTCTATACTTACATGACACCCATAGCTGCAGTAGGCGTTCATATCACAGAGACCGAAAACAGGTCCCAGGGCGGGGTCGTAGTAGGCACAACCCTCTTGATCAGCACTGACAAGGGAGGACATCATCATCACCACCAGGACTGCAGCAATACTGACAAACTTCAACATGATCTGCTCTCCTGATCTCTATACAGAATGTTTGGATTGTTTAGTTACACAAAGCTAAAGGGAATCCTGTTTGATGTATTGTTTAGTTACAAACGGGGTGATCAATCAGGAGAATAACTTGATCATTTCTCTAGCTCTGCATCAGATCGCTGATTCCTAGATATAGGGATACTAGTGATCATCTAGGTCTGGCGGCATCTGAGTTCACTGCATAAAGGCATGGGAATCAGAACCCGGCCTAGAAGAACTGGCAACAATAAACTTTAAATATAAGGCGTTTTATAGTGGAGAACGGATAACTAAACTATAGTTAGCTGTTTATAGCTCGCGGCTAGACAGGGGATCTATAACTGCATTTCTTCACACAATTAAAAGGAACTGCGAAAGAGGAAGGACTTTAGTAACCAGTTCGTTATATTAGTTGAATTGCGAAATCTCTATGAAGTGGTTACTGGTTGGCGACTATTAAAAGAGGCATATAATGTATTGAATTGTGGACAACGCCCCGTGTTAACAAGGCCGCGGAGCTAGGAGCTGTACTATTATAATACACAGACTAACAAAAGTCCTATTGTCGAGCACGTACGCGTTGTGTACTATTATTGTCACAATGGGATATAAAACTTCTGAAGACACGCCTTTTAGACATTTCCCTTCACAAAAGGCGGAACATAATACAAAAGTGCGGAAATCAATACGACAATAAACCGGAAGTTGATGGTTAAAATCAGTATAAAACCCCATTCAATATCTTCACCATATTCACACCATCTATAACATGTGACGTGCATGTTATCAAGAAGTTGTATTGATCATCGACAAGCTGCTGAAATAAATCGATCATTCTTCGTAATTTCACGATGACCACCTTGACAATGCTTTTCTTTCTCTCGTTACTGGACGATGCAGTCTTTTCTTTAGTCATTGAATTGTGAGTGAGCCAACAAGGTCCTTTCCCGGAAGTCTGAAGAGAGATCCATGTGACAATGTTTAACAGGTCATCCTTTAATGTGTGCTTTCTTTGATTGTTCTTCTGGCCGCAGTATATCGTCCTCCACACTTCATGCAAGCAAAGGCGATCTCTCTCTCTCTCTCTCTCTCTCTCTCCCTCTCTCTCTCTCTCTCTCTCCCTCTCTTACATCTTGTATGTAGCGTGTAAGAAGCATGGCGAGAGAGGAGCACGCGTAACATCTGAGATTATTTAGCAATGCGAATTAGTTGCAGGGGGCATCCGCCACTATAACACTAGTGCTGCCGCTTCATTTGATTATTTTTACTGCAGCCAATTCCCCACTTATAGGTTGTCTACAAATCATTTCTTTTATCCTACAATCATCTTACTGATTACCGGACGCCTTTTTACTGGATATCACCGATTTAATACGTCTTGTTGTTGCAAAATCGTGCGCTTTGTCCTGAGCTGTCTCGAACCTGGCAGCCTTGATAAGAGCCTAGCTAGATAGCTATACGATACTCATGAAGCGTATACTTCATTGAGAGAGGAGCATGATGCAGCAGGGATATCTTTGGACCCTCCCACATATGGTGGCACGCAGACTAAAACCCACATATCTTCTCCCTCTCTCATTTTATCTCTCTCTCTCTTTCCCACTCTCTCTCTCTTTCTTTCACTATAATTTACTCTCTCTCTCTCTCTCTCTCTCTCTCACAAACTTTCTCACTCACTTCTCGAAAACTGCCTCTCTGTTTCTCTCTCACAGTCATGACGTTTCTGAAAGTATATAAGTAGCTTATTTTAGGAACCTCATTCCGACTCAAGGTCACGTCCGCAACAGTGTCTCCCTGTTTATAGTCTCACACCCTCTCTTCTTTCGTCCTTTTGAAACCATGACAACACGTATTATCTTTCTGAGCTCTGTCTTTGCATTGATATATTATTAGTGTTTGCCATATTTCGAGTTTTGAAGTGATCTCGTTGTCGAGCCTTCAAGTCCACCTGCACAGGACTCTCTCAACCCTTACTCAACAGCGCAGGACGGGCAAGGGGGGATATATTACCATGGCAATGACTTCCAGAAAGAGGGCCTTCACGGTGTGGGCCAACTTCAGACTTCAAACCAAGGATGTTCAGGTAGGATCCATGGTGATGGACCACTTATACATGTATTCAGCTTGTTGTTCACCCCTTGTTCGACAACAGTTAGCTTTACCTTGTATAATAGTAACAGGGTCATCATGGCTAAAACAGACACAATATGTTCTTTCAGTTGAACAACGTGTTTGTGGAGCTATTCAAGGGTTTCACCATGAAGCAGCTGGTAGAGAGCATCACAGGGAACGAGATAAGAAAACTAAACAGCTGGGACAACCTCTCTTCCGCTCAGGTACTTAGACCATGATGATACACTGGCCAGGTGACTTGTGTCCCACAATGACATGTCACCATGTCACCATGGCGGGTGTTACACTAAGTTACCATGGTGACACTCCGTCTCCACAGTGATACTAACATGGCAGCCCCCTCTCATGTATAGCAAGTAACGAGGATAGAGTGGATTGTGGATGAGCTGAAAGATGCGGAGATTCTGAAGAACTCCTTCTACTGCGAGTTCCCCGCCCTGGGACGAGGGGCATACGATGAGACGGAGTGGTTCTTGTGGAACATTGTCAAGGCGGATATCTATAGGTACATGAAACAATGTGTGATGTAAGCTAACATGATGAATAGTCTTGTTTAGTCACCTATGTGAGTGAGGCCGGATATCTAACTGTATCGATACAGATAGATATATTGATTAAATGTTTGATCTGAGTATGAAAAGGCACTCAAAAAACAATCTCACACCATCAAGTACAATCATGGACAGTCCAAAAAACAACTTTTAAATTTGAAAGCCAACGCCCGGTAACCACTTATTCCACGTACCCAGTTATAGAGAGTAATATTAATAGGGCTAGCCCTCATGGAATTCCTATAACTACACACCCTCCCCATAACAAGAAGATGAGAATATAGGCTCCATCATCCTAGGAATATATATTAATTGGAGAGTATAATAAGGGGTGGAGGTCAGAGAGAGTTTGAGTGGCGCTGTATATATTGTACTTCTAGCGGACCGCTATAGTCAGTGGTGAAGCATTTAAGGTGTATTACGAGAACTCAATAAATCTGAGTGTAAAGGGTGTTCTGCCTAATGCAGACACCAACGATATAAACATTTTGAAATTACTATAGTGTGACAAGGAATTGAGTATAGACAATATTTGCGTAGAGTACATGTCGAGTTGGCCGTGTGGCCAAAATCATTATTATTATTATTATTATATTCACTCAAACCTCTCTCTTACCAGTCCCTATAGCTTACCCAACAAGTATTATCAGGCTTACAAGCACACTTTCTTTCGTCCCATTCCTACTTAACTGTAGTATATCCCATATAAAAGAACCCATATATAACAAATATATTTTCAGGGTTTTCGAGTACTCGTTATCATATCTAGAGGAGTCATCAAGGCTGCTGAACGTACCCTATAGTAACGTACATACGGATGATAAGCCTGCCCCAACCAAGACAAAGAACCTCTTTGGCAAGTAAGGAATGGAAATATAGATAGGATAGAGAGGGAGAGGTAGAAAGGGCGAAAAACAAAGTCATCTAAAACTTCGTTTTCATGACAAACATAATTCAAAAGCTCGAAACAGTATACGTATGACAAAGGATCATGATCCTTTGATCGATCATCTACAAATTATCGAACTAAGGAACTAAGGAACTATAAGGAACACAATAAGGGGTCACCTTGAAGCACCCCCTCCCCCTACAATATATCTAACTATGCGCTAACAAGCCGCCATAGAGCGCCAGAGTCAAAGAGTAAAAGAGCTGCTCTGAACATCTCTAGTGGTGCAGCTGGTGCGGCGTAATTCAGAGCCGGCCGTAATTATTGAGGACCACCCCGCCCTCTTAGAAGGTCCAGGTTGTACCGTGTTCTAGACGCACAAATGATTATATCGCAATTAGAATGCTCCTTGTTGATGACATGGCAGCAGGTGGCTATTATACAACCGATATAATAGAAGCTTTTGACACAAAGAAGAGCTAGATATATCGAGGCTGCCCCCATTGAAAGTAGAGTAGCACTTTATTATAGTTTCGAGTTAATCACTTTCTTGGCAACAACACAGGGATAATTGTTGCACTGTACTGTTAAAGAAATGGGACCTATATACATATATATAATATAATAGCTTTTTTTAAAACTTTTTTAAAACTTACTTGGGTTTAACCAATTACAGAAATAATCATTTTACAATTTATATTACAGGAGTGATCACTGATCAGTCACTTTATGCATCTTCTATTAATACAGGAGTGACCAGGAGCTGGAGAGGAGATTGAGGGAGGAAGAAAAGGCGACATGGAGGTCCAAACTAAAACCAAACATCAGCTGTATCGATCTAATCGTCAAATATCTCTCCAGGATACGGTATGTGTTTTATTTCTGCACAGAGCTTCACTTATTTTAACAAGATAAACATAGTGACACTGAATAAATACATTGACTGATCGAGAAGACCGTGTTTCATGTCTTCAGCTATATCAATTATTTATTTTATGTTCCATTTTTTGTGGAATTAGGAAGGCTTACCACGACATTTGAACCGAAAAGAAATAAACTATCTACCAGAAAGAGTTAGGTACTACCATATGACCATTACATGCAAACAACCCAATATCCAACAACCCAATACCCAATATTCAAACAATATATCCACGTTTCAGAGAGGGAAGATCGGCAGTTTCATACTTCCAAACCCTGTCGGATCTCAAGGACACGAGGGTGCTACTGACCTTTGTTAACAGTCTATTTGATGATGTCTTTACCCCCGATATAATGCTAAATGATAAGTGGGGAGTTAACCTAGCATTGGAGGCAATTGCTAACATACTGAGGATAACCAGTGATTTTGACAGCGAGGTAACGATGTGGTAACCATGGTAACGACATGGCAATCTGATCTCAACCACCAACCAACTCTAAAAACTATTTCTACGCTACAATTACATAACAAAACTATACTGCTACAGTGCTATAGATCCACTCACTTCCATGAGTCTATCTTTCAGTTTCTCTCTCAATCTCGCTCACTTTCTCTCTCTCACTTTCTCTCCCTCTATTTTTTCCTCTCTGGTCTATCTGTATCCTCCTTTCGTTCACTAATATATAGTGGCTTTGTAATAGACCAGCATCACACACCTGTAAAAACACACGGCTTCATATTAACAATTACTGCCCAGGACTTACTCCTTCATAAAATTCTCTCCCCAAGACTTGGTTACTACTCCTTCATAAAATCCTCCCCCAGGACTTGGTCACTGCCGATACCCAAGCGATGTGTGCCTATCTCGCCTGTATATTCAACAAAGCCC
Organism: Pleurobrachia bachei; assembly: GCA_000695325.1. Taxonomy (NCBI): domain Eukaryota; kingdom Metazoa; phylum Ctenophora; class Tentaculata; order Cydippida; family Pleurobrachiidae; genus Pleurobrachia; species Pleurobrachia bachei. The sequence goes on along the minus strand of AVPN01000410.1, from coordinate 36,689 downwards.
TGGAATTCAAGCAAGCAGAAAAGGTAACGAGTAAAGCTGGCTCGGGGTGAGGCTTTTGGGGGGGACCGTACCACCCCGCCCTCTTAGAAGGTCCAGGTTGTACCGTGTTCTAGACGCTCAAATGATTATATCCCAATTAAAATGCTCCTTGTTGTTGTCCTGGTAGCAGGTGGCTAATATACAACCGATAATGGAAGTGCGAAGCTTTTGACACAATGAAGAGAGATATAACAAGGCTGCCCCCATTGAAAGTAGATTAGCACTTTATTATAGTTTCGAGTTAACTTTCTTGGCAACAACACAGGGATAGTTGTTGCACTGTACTTTTAAAGAAAAGGGGTCTATAGTAGCTTTTTTTAAAACTTGGTTTCAACCAATTATAGGGATCTGGGATAATCAGTTTATAGTTTACAATTTCCAATTTCAGGAGTGACCAGGAGCTGGAGATGGAGAGGAGGTTGAGGGAGGAGGAGAAGGCAACCTGGAGGAGCAAACTAAAACCAAACATCAGCTGTATCGATCTAATCGTCAAATATCTCTCCAGGATACGGTATGCGTTTTACAATTTCTGCACAGAGCTTCAACAGACATATCACTTATTTTATCAAGATAAACATAGTGGCACTAAATAAATAGATTGACAGACTGCGTTTCACGTCTTCAGCTGTCACTTATTTATTTATGTTCCAAGTTTTACCACGACGACTAGAAATATGCTCTAGAATTAGAGATTTCTGGGAAAGTATTCCAGAAAGATTTAGATACCACAATATGACGATGCCAACAACCCAATACATATATATATCCAAACAATATCCGTGTTTCAGAGAGGGAAGATCGGCAGTTTCATACTTCCAAACCCTAGGGGATCTCAAGGACACGAGGGTTCTACTGACCTTTGTTAACAGTCTCTTTGATGATGTCTTTACCCCCGATATAATGCTAAATGATAAGTGGGGAGTTAACCTGGCGTTGGAGGCAATTGCTAACATACTGAGGATAACCAGTGATTTTGACAGCGAGGTAACTAATTCGTTACCCCGGGGTAACTAATTCGCACCATGGTAACGATATAGCTATCGTGATCTACGGTGATTTTACAACTCTAAAAACTATTTCTACTCTACAATTACATAACAAAACTATACTGCTACAGTGCTATAGATCCACTCACTTCCATGAGTCTATCTTTCAGTTTTTATCTCTCTCTCACTCTATCTCTCTCACTTTCTTTCTCTTTCTCTTTCTCTCCCTCTCTGGTCTATCTGTATCCTCCTTTCGTTCACTAATATATAGTGCCTTTATAATAGACCAGCATCACACACTTGTAAAAACACAGCATCACAATTACTGCCCTGGACTTACTACTCCTTCATAAAAGATTCTCTCCCCAGGACCTGGTTACTACTCCTTCATAAAATTCTCTCTCCCCAGGACTTGGTTACTGCTGATACCCAAGCGATGTGTGCCTATCTCGCCTGTATATTCAACAAAGCCATGGAATTCAAGCAAGCAGAAAAGGTAACGAGTAAATCCAGCTCGGGGTGAGGCTTTTATATCGTGACCTGACCATCACAAACCACTTGACGCAATCTTTATAAGCTTTCAAATTTCAAATAAGCGTGTGATTATAGCATTTGATTGGATTTCAGAGATCTCTTTCCCATTATTTCTTCTGAATTTGACACATGTCTTGTGGTATTGAAACTAGAAAAAAGCTCACGAAGTGAGCTATTGCGAAACGAGATACTATTAAAATCAGTAACACAACAAGATAAGCCCCTTTCTCAACTTCATGCTCTCAAGGACAATGACAGTGGTTTAAGTTACTAAACTAGTCAACGAAACTAGCGAGATAAATACGTTAATTAGGCTAACTTAAACCATTGTAAAACTCACGTATCACATGAATAGCCTTGTTAACAACGGGGAGACCGAATTTCAAGGGATGGAACAAATGGACTGCGGTAAAATAAAACTCCACACATTGGAAGTTTCTAACCAACAGGTGTTTCAATTGATACACTACATTGTATCAGTTCAAGGGACTGATGTAATTTAATTATTGTGCCATGTTAACACCGTTCCATGGTGATCAGAAGACTAGGGAGACATAACTCAGATCTCTGTGTTAAGTCTACAAAGTAACACAGATCTATCTAATATTTCAGGTGGTAAGAAGACTGGGAACGATTGACGAAAAGCTGGGTGTTTACAACAAGGAGCTAGAGGAGATGAGTAAGATTAGCATGAGTGCCAATGAGAGCAGACAAAAGAAGGAACTTGTCTTAAAGGTAGGTAGAGTTTGTATTGCGAAAGACGAAAGTAGCACTAGCTGTGCATGATCACGTGTGAGAAACAAGAAAGTGGTACCTACGTAATATGATTGTATTTTTCAATCGTAGTCATTGACATATAAGTAAAACAAGTTGTAGAATTGAAAAAAGGGCGCTATATTTTGTTGTCATAAATATGAAGTGATTCACACTGTTTTTTATACTTGGGCAGCCAGTTCTGAGTTCTAATCAACTTCTATGGTGTTGATTTACTTTTTATAAACAAACTACGATTCATTAGTTCATTTGCCTGGCTTGACTGTGTTTCGGGGAGGGTTAGAACATAACAATAGTTCATACACAGTATGAACAATAAACCATGAACCAATCACACAGGTGGAGGTATTGCGAAAGGAGCGAGAGAGGTTAGAGGGAACCTATGATATCCCATCCCTTGCCATTTGGGTCGGTGATGCGGAAGCAGAGAGGAGAAGGGTAAGCAAGATAGAGAGACCCATCAGGCAGGCGGGGTCTTGGTGACGCAGTCACCCCTATACCGGTCGTGCTGTGAAGCTCACGAAGGGGATTTCATAACCAAGGCGGAGTAGGGGTTTGATCAACAATGCAGGGTGGGGCGGAAGGGTAATAATATAAGGAACATAGGAGTAGGACATAGGTGGGGCAGTAACAATTGGAACGCGATTAACAGGGAGCATACATTATGTGATTGGGAGGGGTACAATTGAATTGTTCACCACATGTGCATAAGTGTGGCATGAAGGAGACATCAAAATTTCCATTCCCCTTTCCGACTAGCTAAACCCCCTCTCTCTTTCCCAGGTACACGCAGTGGTTGCATACCGACTAAAGCAGCGATTTATCAGTGAACCTATCAGGAGACCCATTATCATTTCGAACTTGATCGATGCTCAATACATCAACTTGGTAAGGATTTGAACCTTCCCTCTACTGCAGCTACACACAATCAACGAATTCATTCTCATTCTGTTTATTGTTCGCCGTTCGGATAGGCTTAGAGACAAAAGCCAATAGCATAGCCTTTATTCCAAGTTGCTCGATATTATTCACACACAGACTCCCTCACGTACAGAGTCTAACGAATGGTGCAGCGTTCTACACGACCAAATCGAGAGAGTCTGTTAGCACGACACGGAAGCTGGTTCTTTATAACAAGGAAGAAGACACATTTATCGATGATTTTAGTGGATTCAGAGCACCCGACCAAGCGACAGTTCGAGATCTTCTAAACCTGCCAAATAACGTGAGTAGATGGAGCTGGTACAAATTAGAACCACTCACCTCATATCTAACATCGTTACACAGTCTTGAATCGCTTGAAACATTTGGTAACGAAGTAGCCCTTGCCAGAGTGTGAGGTGTCTTCGATACCAATTGAAACATAGTGTTCACGAAAGCTTCTGTCAATCTAAAATCTTGTTAAAAATTCTTAAATCTACATACACAGGAGATAGTAGAGATATCATCGGCTGACTACGGTGACAAGTACACTATTTATTATGAGAGTCTAACCAGGAATAGATCCCTGAAACCTCCCCAGGAGTTCCTCTATCAACTATTTCCTGGATCACAGGTGAGATATTGAGATGTTATCTAATGAACTTGCAGCCAAGATATATCTATCAAGATGCATCTATCGTGTAGTGGACGGAGAGAGAGAGAGAGAGAGAGAAAGAGAGAGAGAGAGAGAGAGAGAGAGAGAGATGGCCTTCGGGTCGGACGAGGGGAAGCTTGCCTTTTGCGAACATAACATAACTCATATTATAAATATTTTCAGGGTTTTCGAGTACTCTCTATCATATCTTGAAGAATCATCAAGACTGCTAAACGTACCCTACAGCAACGTACATACGGATGATAAGCCTGCCCCAACCAAGACAAAGAACCTCTTTGGCAAGTAAGGAATGGAAATATAGATAGAGATTCGAGAGAGTGATTAGAGGTAGAAAGATATGGAGACGGATAGGGCGAGAAACAAAGTCATAACCTTCGTTTTATAGTCCTTAATTAGACATTTAAGACAAACGTCAAACATAACACAAAGGCTCGAAATAGTATAGTATGACAAAGGATCAATCTACAAATTATCAAACTAAGGAACTATATTAAGGAACACAGTATAAAGGGTCAACCTTGAAGCACCCCCTCCCCCTACAACATATCTAACTATGCGCTAACAAGCTGCCACAGCAGCGCTAGAGTCAAAGAGTAAAAGAGCTCATCTGAACATCTCTAGTGGTGCAGCTGGTGCGGCGTAATTCAGAGCCGTAATTATTAAGGACCGTACCACCCCGCCCTCTTAGAAGGTCCAGGTTGTACCGTGTTCTAGACGCTCAAATGATTATATCCCAATTAAAATGCTCCTTGTTGTTGTCCTGGTAGCAGGTGGCTAATATACAACCGATAATGGAAGTGCGAAGCTTTTGACACAATGAAGAGAGATATAACAAGGCTGCCCCCATTGAAAGTAGATTAGCACTTTATTATAGTTTCGAGTTAACTTTCTTGGCAACAACACAGGGATAGTTGTTGCACTGTACTTTTAAAGAAAAGGGGTCTATAGTAGCTTTTTTTAAAACTTGGTTTCAACCAATTATAGGGATCTGGGATAATCAGTTTATAGTTTACAATTTCCAATTTCAGGAGTGACCAGGAGCTGGAGATGGAGAGGAGGTTGAGGGAGGAGGAGAAGGCAACCTGGAGGAGCAAACTAAAACCAAACATCAGCTGTATCGATCTAATCGTCAAATATCTCTCCAGGATACGGTATGCGTTTTACAATTTCTGCACAGAGCTTCAACAGACATATCACTTATTTTATCAAGATAAACATAGTGGCACTAAATAAATAGATTGACAGACTGCGTTTCACGTCTTCAGCTGTCACTTATTTATTTATGTTCCAAGTTTTACCACGACGACTAGAAATATGCTCTAGAATTAGAGATTTCTGGGAAAGTATTCCAGAAAGATTTAGATACCACAATATGACGATGCCAACAACCCAATACATATATATATCCAAACAATATCCGTGTTTCAGAGAGGGAAGATCGGCAGTTTCATACTTCCAAACCCTAGGGGATCTCAAGGACACGAGGGTTCTACTGACCTTTGTTAACAGTCTCTTTGATGATGTCTTTACCCCCGATATAATGCTAAATGATAAGTGGGGAGTTAACCTGGCGTTGGAGGCAATTGCTAACATACTGAGGATAACCAGTGATTTTGACAGCGAGGTAACTAATTCGTTACCCCGGGGTAACTAATTCGCACCATGGTAACGATATAGCTATCGTGATCTACGGTGATTTTACAACTCTAAAAACTATTTCTACTCTACAATTACATAACAAAACTATACTGCTACAGTGCTATAGATCCACTCACTTCCATGAGTCTATCTTTCAGTTTTTATCTCTCTCTCACTCTATCTCTCTCACTTTCTTTCTCTTTCTCTTTCTCTCCCTCTCTGGTCTATCTGTATCCTCCTTTCGTTCACTAATATATAGTGCCTTTATAATAGACCAGCATCACACACTTGTAAAAACACAGCATCACAATTACTGCCCTGGACTTACTACTCCTTCATAAAAGATTCTCTCCCCAGGACCTGGTTACTACTCCTTCATAAAATTCTCTCTCCCCAGGACTTGGTTACTGCTGATACCCAAGCGATGTGTGCCTATCTCGCCTGTATATTCAACAAAGCCATGGAATTCAAGCAAGCAGAAAAGGTAACGAGTAAATCCAGCTCGGGGTGAGGCTTTTATATCGTGACCTGACCATCACAAACCACTTGACGCAATCTTTATAAGCTTTCAAATTTCAAATAAGCGTGTGATTATAGCATTTGATTGGATTTCAGAGATCTCTTTCCCATTATTTCTTCTGAATTTGACACATGTCTTGTGGTATTGAAACTAGAAAAAAGCTCACGAAGTGAGCTATTGCGAAACGAGATACTATTATAATCAGTAACACAACAAGATAAGCCCCTTTCTCAACTTCATGCTCTCAAGGACAATGACAGTGGTTTAAGTTACTAAACTAGTCAACGAAACTAGCGAGATAAATACGTTAATTAGGCTAACTTAAACCATTGTAAAACTCACGTATCACATGAATAGCCTTGTTTACAACGGGGAGACCGAATTTCAAGGGATGGAAAAAATGGACTGCGGTAAAATAAAACTCCACACATTGGAGGTATCTAACCAACAGGTGTTTCAATTGATACACGGCACTGTATCAGTTCAATTAGGGACTGATGTAATTTAATAATTGTGCCATGTTAACACCGTTCCATGGTGATCAGAAGACTAGGGAGACATAACTCAGATCTCTGTGTTAAGTCTACAAAGTAACACAGATCTATCTAATATTTCAGGTGGTAAGAAGACTGGGAACGATTGACGAAAAGCTGGGTGTTTACAACAAGGAGCTGGAGGAGATGAGTAAGATTAGTATGAGTGCCAATGAGAGCAGACAAAAGAAGGAACTTGTATTAAAGGTAGGTAGAGTTTGTATTGCGAAAGACGAAAGTAGCACTAGCTGTGCATGATCACGTGTGAGAAACAAGAAAGTGGTACTTACGTAATGTGATTGTTGAATTGAAAAAGGGCGCTATATATTGTTGTCATAAATATGAAGTAGAGGTATGATTCACACTGTTTTGTATACTTGGGCAGCCAGTACTGCGTTCTAATCAACTTCTATGGTGTTGATTTACTTTTTATAAACAAACTAGATGATTCATTAGTTCATATAATACAGTATGAACCATGAACCAACTGAGAGTGGGTATGAACCATGAACCATCCAATCACATACAGGTGGAGGTATTGCGAAAGGAGCGAGAGAGACTAGAGGGAACCTACGATATCCCATCCCTCGCCATTTGGGTTGGTGATGCCGAGGCAGAGAGAAGAAGGGTAAGCAACATAGAGACCCATCAGGCGGGGTGGGGCGGAAGGGTAAGCAACATATTAGAGGCCCAGCTGTGGGGTCGGGGGTTTTATTAAACAATACAGGGTGGGGCAGAAGGGTAATAATATAGGGAACATACCTAGGTGGGGCAGTAACAATCGGAATACGATTAACAGGGAGCACATATTATGTGATTGAGAGGGGTACAATTGAATTAATCATGTGCATACGTGGCATGAAGGAGACAGATCGCCAGTAAAGGTTTCAAAACTCTCACCCTTTTCTATACCAAATAAACTCCCTCTCGCTTTCCCAGGTACACGCAGTGGTTGCGTACCGACTAAAGCAGCGATTTATCAGTGAACCAATCAGGAGACCCATTATCATTTCGAACTTGATCGATGCTCAATACATCAACTTGGTAAGGATTTGAACCTTCCCTCTACTGCAGCTACACACAATCAACGAATTCATTCTCATTCTGTTTATTGTTCGCCGTTCGGATAGGCTTAGAGACAAAAGCCTAGCGTAGCTTTACTTAACCAAGTTGCTCGATATTATTCACACACAGACTCCCTCACGTACAGAGTCTAACGAATGGTGCAGCGTTCTACACGACCAAATCGAGAGAGTCTGTTAGCACGACACGGAAGCTGGTTCTTTATAACAAGGAAGAAGACACATTTATCGATGATTTTAGTGGATTCAGAGCACCCGACCAAGCGACAGTTCGAGATCTTCTAAACCTGCCAAATAACGTGAGTAGATGGAGCTGGTACAAATTAGAACCACTCACCTCATATCTAACATCGTTACACAGTCTTGAATCGCTTGAAACATTTGGTAACGAAGTAGCCCTTGCCAGAGTGTGAGGTGTCTTCGATACCAATTGAAACATAGTGTTCACGAAAGCTTCTGTCAATCTAAAATCTTGTTAAAAATTCTTAAATCTACATACACAGGAGATAGTAGAGATATCATCGGCTGACTACGGTGACAAGTACACTATTTATTATGAGAGTCTAACCAGGAATAGATCCCTGAAACCTCCCCAGGAGTTCCTCTATCAACTATTTCCTGGATCACAGGTGAGATATTGAGATGTTATCTAATGAACTTGCAGCCAAGATATATCTATCAAGATGCATCTATTATATATCTAGATTCTAGATATAGTATCTATTGATGTTTAGTGAACTTGCAGCTAAGATATTATCTAATGATATGTAGTAACCTCTATCTCTATTGCTAGAACATGGACTCGGACAGCTGCTATATTAGGCAATTAGGACACAGCTGTCAGATGATATTATAGCCTAGCCAATGTCATAACAATGCAGCAGGTGTCAATTAGTATATTACAAAGGTCAAAGATTAATGAATGATAAAGAGCTTTAGGCAGTAATTATATGAAGGTGTTGTTAACTTAACGAGTTAATATGCAGTTATGTTGACTATCAACTGTTTTCAGATATTTCTACAAAAAGTGTACCACAAGAGGGTCAAAGTTGGGGATTTGCTGACCGTCAAAAAGCTGGTTAGTTCTCTAACTCTAATGTCATGATACATGATATCTCACATCAAACAACCTAATATCCAATTCTAACATTATCATGCTATCCATCTCGCAGTTCGTACCAAACTAAATCAGCTGATCATGTACCCACTACCCTCTTCAGATCCGGTTCTATAACGATTCCCCTGACTTTATTGACTCTAAAGACTCGATAACGGAAAACACAGCCCTTCATTTGGCCGTCAAGCACGCACACTTCCACATAGCACTGTTCCTGCTGGAGCAGAATGCCGAGGTATTTAAAGGTAGGTAGAGTTTGTATTGCGAAAGACGAAAGTAGCACTAGCTGTGCATGATCACGTGTGAGAAACAAGAAAGTGGTACTTACGTAATGTGATTGTTGAATTGAAAAAGGGCGCTATATATTGTTGTCATAAATATGAAGTAGAGGTATGATTCACACTGTTTTGTATACTTGGGCAGCCAGTACTGCGTTCTAATCAACTTCTATGGTGTTGATTTACTTTTTATAAACAAACTAGATGATTCATTAGTTCATATAATACAGTATGAACCATGAACCAACTGAGAGTGGGTATGAACCATGAACCATCCAATCACATACAGGTGGAGGTATTGCGAAAGGAGCGAGAGAGACTAGAGGGAACCTACGATATCCCATCCCTCGCCATTTGGGTTGGTGATGCCGAGGCAGAGAGAAGAAGGGTAAGCAACATAGAGACCCATCAGGCGGGGTGGGGCGGAAGGGTAAGCAACATATTAGAGGCCCAGCTGTGGGGTCGGGGGTTTTATTAAACAATACAGGGTGGGGCAGAAGGGTAATAATATAGGGAACATACCTAGGTGGGGCAGTAACAATCGGAATACGATTAACAGGGAGCACATATTATGTGATTGAGAGGGGTACAATTGAATTAATCATGTGCATACGTGGCATGAAGGAGACAGATCGCCAGTAAAGGTTTCAAAACTCTCACCCTTTTCTATACCAAATAAACTCCCTCTCGCTTTCCCAGGTACACGCAGTGGTTGCGTACCGACTAAAGCAGCGATTTATCAGTGAACCTATCAGGAGACCCATTATCATTTCGAACTTGATCGATGCTCAATACATCAACTTGGTAAGGATTTGAACCTTCCCTCTACTGCAGCTACACACAATCAACGAATTCATTCTCATTCTGTTTATTGTTCGCCGTTCGGATAGGCTTAGAGACAAAAGCCAATAGCATAGCCTTTATTCCAAGTTGCTCGATATTATTCACACACAGACTCCCTCACGTACAGAGTCTAACGAATGGTGCAGCGTTCTACACGACCAAATCGAGAGAGTCTGTTAGCACGACACGGAAGCTGGTTCTTTATAACAAGGAAGAAGACACATTTATCGATGATTTTAGTGGATTCAGAGCACCCGACCAAGCGACAGTTCGAGATCTTCTAAACCTGCCAAATAACGTGAGTAGATGGAGCTGGTACAAATTAGAACCACTCACCTCATATCTAACATCGTTACACAGTCTTGAATCGCTTGAAACATTTGGTAACGAAGTAGCCCTTGCCAGAGTGTGAGGTGTCTTCGATACCAATTGAAACATAGTGTTCACGAAAGCTTCTGTCAATCTAAAATCTTGTTAAAAATTCTTAAATCTACATACACAGGAGATAGTAGAGATATCATCGGCTGACTACGGTGACAAGTACACTATTTATTATGAGAGTCTAACCAGGAATAGATCCCTGAAACCTCCCCAGGAGTTCCTCTATCAACTATTTCCTGGATCACAGGTGAGATATTGAGATGTTATCTAATGAACTTGCAGCCAAGATATATCTATCAAGATGCATCTATTATATATCTAGATTCTAGATATAGTATCTATTGATGTTTAGTGAACTTGCAGCTAAGATATTATCTAATGATATGTAGTAACCTCTATCTCTATTGCTAGAACATGGACTCGGACAGCTGCTATATTAGGCAATTAGGACACAGCTGTCAGATGATATTATAGCCTAGCCAATGTCATAACAATGCAGCAGGTGTCAATTAGTATATTACAAAGGTCAAAGATTAATGAATGATAAAGAGCTTTAGGCAGTAATTATATGAAGGTGTTGTTAACTTAACGAGTTAATATGCAGTTATGTTGACTATCAACTGTTTTCAGATATTTCTACAAAAAGTGTACCACAAGAGGGTCAAAGTTGGGGATTTGCTGACCGTCAAAAAGCTGGTTAGTTCTCTAACTCTAATGTCATGATACATGATATCTCACATCAAACAACCTAATATCCAATTCTAACATTATCATGCTATCCATCTCGCAGTTCGTACCAAACTAAATCAGCTGATCATGTACCCACTACCCTCTTCAGATCCGGTTCTATAACGATTCCCCTGACTTTTAACTGAGATTTCTGAGCTATTGCCTTTTGTGTCGGGAAGTAAACCGGCATAAACACGCACACTTCCACATAGCACTGTTCCTGCTGGAGCAGAATGCCGAGGTATACATGCACTATAACTAGAAATCATGTTGTTGAGTTGTGGTGGTATGATCAAGTATTGCATATTGTATGGCCTTATAGATTATAGTTGTTACTCAACAAGATTCTAGGTGGGGGTAAACAAGATCATATCTGAGATTAAGGTCGACGATTCGTCATTTGTAATCAGGGTTGATGCAGCGGGTGAGAGGGGTGGGGATTCGGGTCAACGGGTTCTCTAATTCAACGGGCTTTCTAGTAATCTATAATCTATATGAACCTTACAGCTCACTACTTCAGATTGAAACAAGGAACAAGAAAGGTAAGACACCCTTCTTCATAGCGGCAGAGCGGTCCGACAGACTAATGTGTAAACTACTGATAGAGTGGGGAGCTGATGTCTTCACCAAGAATCTCTACCAGAAATCCGTCCTGGAGATGATGAACAATGAAAAATTCAGGTAATTATATCGGCTTTGAAAATAATAAACTTCCCTGTAGACAGCGGGAAATATTACCCAATTCTGGGGTACATAATAGACTTTGAGTATACCGGGAGGCAACACGAACGATTCGACGGGTCTAGCTGTGACTATGGTATGGCTTTTATATCTATGAATTTCGGAGGGAGAAATGATTAATTGATAAACCGCAGAAGACTACTCAACGAGCAGAACCATGGTTAAATAGGGCATATTAAATGAAACCTAGCCGGCTAACCGCATATCCAATTAACACAGGGCAACCCCAGCTCTAATATACCGTATATTATGTGGTCCTACCCAAATTGTAGTTATATACGTGCTGCACTGTGCTGCAGGCGAAACCGGTTATGTGGTTCAATTGGGGCTGCTGCTGAATTGCCTCTCTGCACTTTAATCTTGAAATTGCTATAAAGAGAAAATGAATTTATAGAGTTGCGAAATATAAATCTGCACCTAATTCTCACAATCCCCTAATAGTTCCTATAACAGGCCCCTTCTAACAGTCTCTATCTCTACAGGGATGTGTTGGTGGAACACTACCAGTACATAAAACAAAGCAGTATCAGCGTGCTATCAGGAGACATGGACCAGCTCAACAAGTTTGTTCTGGACCACAAGTACAAGGTCAACGAGCTATCCACAACACGGTCAAGGTAAAGTGCAATGACCGTAGTATGTTTGACGTATATATAGGCTATTAATTAGGCTATCACTCTCTGACATAAACGCGGAAACCAAAACAAATCATCCAAAATCTATCAGCTGACAAGTGACATGTGTGTTTTCATTAAGGTTATACGATTAATTGGAGGAAAGAAATCAAACATCAGATAGGATCGTCACGAGAGAATTTCACATATACATACACACAATTCAATAAGTAATCATAACTAAACTTGTATTTATCTGACTTAGTAAAGCTATAGTGTCAGCTAGGAGAGACTGTAGACCTGCCGAAATGTCTGCTGTTCAGATCTGCCTTACATGTACGAATTCACACACCGCATGAGAAGACGTGTCTCTCTCAACAACATGGGCACTACTGCACAACAAGCTTACAACACATGATATATTTATAGTAGGGTTTAACCACACCCACGCCCCCACATATAATCGTTAGGGGTGGAGATGTTCTTTGTCACAAGGCTATAAGGCTATAGGGAATATTATATCCGGCCTTTGGATATCTCTATTATGTTTTAGAAATATCGCGTCGAATTCTTACGAAGTGCTCCTTCATGAAATATATTATCTCAGGTGTTTTGAGGGAATGACGGCCCTTCACGTGGCAGCAAAGTTTGGTGCTATCCCGGTAATAGAGGTACTAACTGAGATGGGAGTGTCAGTGAGGACCACAGACAGAGCCGGGGCTACACCACTCCATTATGTGTGTGATGTGCCTACCTGTCAGGTAACATTTTAGTGTTAATCACAAGCTGTTTCTTAAATTGAAAAAGTAACTAGTAAAGTTATCTGGTTAACTTGACCGAGTCTTGTATGAGATGAACACCTATTCGGGCTGCGAAGACACATCAAGTTACCAGATTAGAAAACTATATGGAACATGGCGAGGTGGTAGATAGATAGACAATTGAAAATATTATAGACTCAACGGACAGATCAAGTCTTGTGTGTGTGATGTCACATCATGAAACAACGGGTGAAGCAACATCATTGAATACCGCCACAGGATCGGAGCAACATGCGGTACGGTGGGTGAACACTGAACACTCTCGATCATTAGATGGACCAACGTGAATCATTATAGAGATATAATAGAGCTTATCATACCCAGACAGGGAAGAGGGGGGCTTCTGACAACAGTAGACACATTTAACAAGCTGCGTCCTATGCCTATTAGGCGGATCACGACATGTCACCCCACCCCCACTAGAATAAGACACCATGGGACCCTGAACCCTGATCCTTAGTCATTTATACTGTATCTATCAGACATCATGGCCACATTTCTACTTTCTAGTCCCACATTGGGAAACGACCGTGAAAGCTGAAAGAAGCTCCCGTCAGTGAACTTATCACAAATCCCAATCCTCCTTTTATACCAGAGAGATTTCCTGCAAATACACGTTTTCATACTTCACATGGCCGAGTTTCAATTACAGGATTACGGAAAGCAACAATATCTGTAAATACCGTGCTGGAACTTTTGATTATTATAATAGTACCGTACTAGTCTAATATTCGGTACTTCATACCATAGTCCATTCGTTGAGGCGATGAGCCGATGCATTGCTAAAAATAATTCCTCCTCCCTGATCTAGGTGCTTATTGAAAAATAATTCCTCCTCCTCCCTCTAGGTGCTTATTGAAAAGGGAGCACATGTGAACGCGATGGATTCTCTCGGTGATACACCAGTTCACTATCTCTGCAGGTAGGTCAGATTGTAATTGTATTGCTTGCACGTACCTAGTTGCAGGTTCATATATCGTAGTTACTCCCCCGCCCTTTTTTATTATAATATGCCGAGTAGAGTTCTCTTTCTCCCTCCCCTCCCTCTCTCTCAATCTGAAGATTTAACTAAACAGGCGCCACACCGAACAACTTTTCACCACGTTTCTACAGCACCTGCTCCATGAGAAATTGAAACTTATAATAAACGTTCATAAGTTTCATTTTCTACACGGTATGGACTTGAAGCAAGTGCAGAGACTAGAGCATTCGTGAAACTTCGTATATTGAATCATTAGAAGCTCACATCAATGCAACCGTCAACCTGAATCTATACCGTGCTATCGCTACTGCTAGGAATCACAAACTCAGAAACTAGCCACATAGATACCCATTTTGGAAAGCTCATTTATGGCCACTTGACGCTCTACAGAATCGTTGATATCTTATATGTTTCAGTGGACGGGCGGGGTGCGCTGACAACCAGATTGACGTGGCGGAGGTCCTGGCACATTATGGAGCCTCATTGAGCATTGTTAACAATAAAGGCTACATGCCCCTACACTACTGCGCCATCGAGGTATATTGAGGAGCATATGGAACTTTCTGATAGCTTTTTAGACAACATTACCAATATGTTCATCAAGGAACATGTTAAAATGATCACGGAGCACGGACACAGTGTCAAGCGACTCAAGGAGCATGTACAACACCTTACCTAGATGCTTACTAACAACTTTATCCCCTATGCTTTTCAACAACTGTCAATTCCCCAACTTTATCCCCCAGGGCAGGGCGGATTACATAATGCTGCTGATGCAGGACAAGCCAGATGAGATCAGGGATATCCTAGCAGAACACTCCCAAACCGCCTCCCTTACCTACCTAGCCCTCCACTACGACAACTTCAAATGTGCACAGTGGCTTCTTAGTGTTAACATCAGATTAATAGATGGTAAGTACAGAGAACTTACTATGTTGATGGTAAGTACAGAAAACTTCATAAAGCCGGCCCCGTTTGCTTAACAGCAGGAGTAAGAAACTTAAATTGTTCATACTTCGCTCTTTTAGCTGGTTAAGTTAAGTTGTACTAGCTTTTTATTTAACATAACAAGCACAACAAAAGTGAACCTTTGAACAGTTAGCAATGACCCACTCGGTCAAGGTACACATATATGTCCATTGCAGCATGTCGCACGAAGGGGGGAGGTTGTCACATGATGGGTATTGAACGACGTCTAGGTGCAAAGTAATAGCACCCACCAATTGATGGGTGCGAGAAGAAACATGTACCTGTCCAGTGCATGCAGCTGTAACCCTCAGCTCTCCAATATTACAGGGGGTGCAGAGCTATAGGGCTCTCTGTTTGGTGCAGCTCTAAGTCTAGGGCTCTCTCTCCTTCTCTCACTATCGGTTGGGTCATGCAATTTGCATGAAGGTGTTCATATTGACACAAAGACATGTGTGTGAAATTTGTACTTGTCTGCCATTGCAGCGAGTAAAACATAGTTGTGAAACTTACTCTAGAATTGATAGATTGGGGTGTGTCGAAAGCATACAATTAATTTAGAGAACTGAAGAATTGAGAAACAATCTATCTGAATTGAAAAGCAAATTTAGCGTTACAAAACTGTGCCTGACACTCTGATGAAAAGTAACTTTATAAGACATTGACGGTATTAATTATATACCCACGATGTAGCTAATTATTCCCCTAATTACTAGCTCCCAATTACTCCTCCATTACCAGCATACCTAATGACAAATCCCCCCAGACGAGGCGACTGATTTGCTAAAGGAGCTGCTGCTGTGTACAGACAGAACTATTCGCAGTAAGACGGAGATGGCTGAGCTGCTTATCAACGAGGGGGCAGATGTGAATGCTTGCTATGAGAAAACTGGAGACCCCCTCATCCACGTGACAACCGAGTCTGTGGAGACACTTGAGGTTGGTTATATTTGGTATTGGGATAAAATTACTTTTAGTAGAGAGACGTAATTCGATTCATTTTGTCACGACCTGTTCATCATGAATTGCAATTTCTCTATCGACAAATGCATATAATGCGTCAATTTTTGACTGATTCATAAAGGCCCCTACCTGGGCCCTCTCTTTATGAACTGTCACAGTTCAACTGTGGCTCATAAAACTTAAACAGATCACATTTCCATGAGTCAGAGTCACTGGTAATCACTGATTCATGACTCCGGCCCCTCTCTCTCAGTTGCTGGCCCTCTTGGTGAAGAGTGGAGCGAATGTTAACGCTAAAAACAGGGAGGGACAGACGGCACTGTTCGCTGCTGTGAAACACAGAAACATACACGCTGCTAAACATCTTATAGGTTCGTTAGATTTCACAATGAGTAGCCTGTGTCCATGAAATTCACACTTTTAATAATTGACAATTGCAGAGAATGGAGCGGAGAAGACGATCAAGGATCTACATGACAAACTACCCTTCCAACATCTAGACGACTTTTCAGAGTGGATATCACGTAAGAACAATTAGTGTTATACCCTCCCTACATGACTCGTGTTTTCTGTTGTTTGTACAGAGAGTTTTACTTTTGTCTATCTAAAAACACAATACAAGGATGTAAAAGCAACAAAACCATACGTCTAGGTGGCCCAGTACTGTATACATATTTGTACTAAGTGCAGCTGCAGAACTGAGTAGCTTAGTAGCACAACATGTCATAATAGTATGACATTGTATGCCGCATAGTACTGTACCTTTCTGGACATGTCACAGTATATGTCACTATTTGGGAACTGGACATGTGCCTATAATCTGTTGGATCGAGTTTTAGATGTGAAATCTCTAAATTGTGAACCCCAAACCATACAATTCCACTCCTAGTAGTAGTAGTTTATATTTTGGATGACTCCACTGATACACATGCCTCATGCCTCATGTCACCTGCACTGGCCGTGGTACAAACCAATACTCTCCTATAGGTTCTATTTTGGATGATTCCTCTGAGACCCTGCTGAAGCAGTGCAGTTTGAACGCGGAACGAAACCTCGTCCGGGACATCAAGGAGAAGCTCAGAAAAGATGATCTGAAGGGTAGAAAAGTAAAATAATAGACTCAATGATATTGTTGAAAACAAATGAAAGAAATGAAATCTCTAACAATTATCTGAGAGATAGCGGGTCAGCGAAATATTGTTTTCTACCGAATTATCGTTTTTATAACAATTAAATATCAATGTCTTTGTCATCATGACTCTACAACTACACCAAGGGATGAAATAGTCTCTTTTTGAGGGTTGTTCAACACAGTGCTACTGCTCATTTGATCCCTTTTCCTACCTCCCCAGAGCCACTCCACCGCTCTCTCCCACAAAGAGCGAACTATAGGTGGTGCATGTGGGGCCTGGTGATCGGAGTTGAGATCAGAAGTTGGAGGGATGATGTGGTTCTGCAGGGAGGTCCGTCTTGTCGTGCAACTGCCACTATCCTATACACACAGGGAGGTATGCTGGGCAATGGAGGTCGTGAGGAAATTATAAAGCTGCTGCTGTAGGCGGACATATGCAGCTTCAGTAGACACAGAAAGCAAGCACGTTCAGATGCTAAAAACATAAACAATTGTTGAGTAATCCCTTACTCAAAATACATACAACATAGCGAGAGGAGAGATATAAGATAAGATACAGATATGATCATCAGGAGAAGTACAGGTCATCAACACGTATATAGAGCAATTGAAGCAACATAAAATCCTGGTGTGGTAAGAAAAAAGAAACAGCTTGCTTCAGCTGTAGCATGGCGCGTTTTTTCCCATCAGTTCATGCGGTGTAACGAATTAAATCATTTTTTATCAATTTGGACAAATTATATTTTTTAGCATTTTAGCGCCCCCACCCCAATTCTCAGTTTGCTATAGTGCTCATACATAACACACATTGTAATCTGTTCCTAATCGAACCAGAACCGTGGGTACCATCAGCAGATGCAAATTTTCACGTGCTTCTGTAGGACAGGCATACGTTTAATAAGTTGTATATACGTGAGGAGATGTAACATTGATCAGCCGAGGGGCCATGTGATAACTCACCTCAGGTAAATTGTTGTTCTTGGAGGCGGTTGATACGGTATTGGTATGTTTCTTGAAATATCCAGACATCTTTCCCATCTTGGTGTCCAGGGTTGAGAAAGACACCTTCCTAGTCCTGTCCGGTCGTCTCACATTAAACAATCTGAGGGGAGAGGGGGAGTGCTACTGCTTTTGAGACTCATTAGGTGTCGTTTGAAACTGGTATGCTGTGTAGTATAGAGGTTATTATCTTGAAATATCTGGTCATAACCGGTTTCACAACTAATATACTGGTAAACACCCCTCCCGGGTTAAGTCTTTGAACTGATCATGATGTAATTGGAACCTAATCAGACCCGATAGATATTGTTGACCTAACTAAATAAACACACGTTAAGTGAATTGTACTACGTCAACAAAATGGAATATAAATTATATCAGAACTGTACTGTCAGAGCATTGGCCTGACCCTATTCTCATTTCTTTCAATTTGGCCTGACCGCGGAACTACCAGTGGTTGTTCTGCTGGCACTACCAGTACCACTTCTACTTCTTCTCAATTTGTCTGCTTCATACTTTTCAATTGTTAGCACATATAATCTCACAAGCACTTTTCGATGATTTCACTTTTCTGAATTCTGATTATATCAGCTTATCTTGGAATGTGTAGATAGCTCATTTATACCGAACATGATGACTTCACAGCCCCGGCTTATCACTGCCTACATATTGTACTAGGGACAGTCAGCATCTGAATGAGAAAATGTCACTCAGACGTCACAGACTGTCCCACTACCATTTTACCGAGATGCTGCCTACTATCATTCTACCGATATTTGCCACTGCCTATAACTACCATTCTACTTTTCTTCTGCATGGATTGTTTAACTATAGATTTGATCGTTGACCGATATTACCAGCTAGGCAAATAAATATTCTGAGCCGAACTGGTAGGAACCTCCCCCCACCATCGTAAATATGAAATAGAGTATAAGCTAGAGTACACTAACCTGAAGTGGTATAGAATTGGGTTAGCAGCGCAGTTTAGATAGACCATAAAGCCGTGTGATAGCATTATGGTAATGTTGTGTTGTCCTTTAATCAGCTTGAATGAGTCTGGCATTTCGATCACGCCTGCCTAGATCAGGGGAGTTGGAGAGGGGTTAGAATAGTATAGCCTAAGAGACTTGTTCCAAGGTTAGGAATTACTGATACATATCAAGATATTTTCTAGTTTATAGTAGGTTTTCCACTTTTTAAGCCCCTCCCCTAACAATTAGTCTCCTCTCTCTCTTAGTATTAGTTTTCACAATGACGTCAGCATTATGCGATTATGCAACCCGTCTAACAAAGGCTTCTTCTCAGCTATGTATCCCTCTCCTAGTGTGAGTTGTATTATTCGTTGTCGTTTGTATATCACGCTAGGTATTTTACTCCAGCTTGTATATTGAAACTTTTCATATTCTAGTTTAATCCTAGCTTCTCAAATTTCGAAATTAATGAACTCGATCTCACAGCACGTCGTGTTAGAACCTCACCTCAGCTAGTAGGGTGATGACGCTCGTTATCCACCACATGCCATATGACACGAGAAACAGCGCTGCTACCAGTAGTGTGGTAATTGCAGCCTGGTAGTGGCAGTGTACCCTCTTACCAGAGGGTGCTCGGGGTGGTAATACAGCTGCTGTAGTACCAGATGCCATGGCAGTCACCTGGAGGGGGGGTGGAGTTAGCTTGGGTGGGGATACTTAGATATGTTTTTGAATGGGCATGCGTTTTGAAGGAATAATCTCAAAATGGAACATATTCTCATTGTCATCTTAAATTTAATTAACCAATTAATTAGTACCTGTGATCTCCTCCGGACATCAGATTGCCTTTGGATGCGTTTCAGGCCGGAGAGAACCGCTGCAGTGCCAATCAGTACTACACTGCCCGGGATGAAGAAGGGAATCGTATCTACCAGTAGATACCCTGGGGAGAGAGAGAGAGGCGATGAGATTGAAGAAGTTTGCACAACGTGTTCTGCACTACCACTTTGTATTACTTATCTCCGACCCTTCATTAGCAGTTCATATTATATGAGACCCCTGACCCCAGAAGCTGACCGAGCTATAAAACCACAAATCCCAATCAGCATATATGTGAAGGCCAATTTCCTAGATGAGAAACTGAGTAAAAGAGAGGTGAATAGAGAAAAAAGAGTGAGAGAACTTTTAGTTTGGGCTCATAACATTGATTAGATGAACGTGAAAACTTGAGAGTTCTCGTGAACATGTCCGTGACGTCAGTAAATCAGAAACAATGCAGGGGGCTAGGGACCAGCTACAAGAGATGAGCTAGGACACAAACATGCAACCTAATCAGAGCTATATGTCTTCAAGCACCAACAACAAATTGGAATTGTACGTAAGGAAGAGCATTAGCAGCTGAAAAATCTAACAGGGATTCTAACAGTACCTGTTATGAATCCGTTCTCCCCGAATATCTCATCGATATCCCACCATCCCATCAGATCCCCAGAGAGTATTACCATGTGACACGATGGTTCCTTGCCCTAGTGCGCAATACCTGAAGTGGAGTGTTGTTGTTGAGAAAGGTTTGGGTGTGGGTTAAAGGAGTGGAGTTGGAAGACGGCCCTCACCCAACAAGTGGAGTATAAAGAAATGAGAACTACACAAAAGAATTGTTTGCCGAGGGGTTAACATCATATTTACAGCAACATGTTAACATTATGTTAACCCCTCCCTAGCAATGTGTTACCTATACATAGGATCCAGAGACTGTAAACAAGGTACACCATACCAGTGTAGAAACCACGTACTGACAGCTGCAGGGGAGAAGGGAGGTTAACACATGGTGGGGATGATGGATGTTAGAAAGTCATCCATTCAAATGTTGATAGTCGGAGTAATCGAGCTGTACCATGAATCCAACCCGGAGAGAACATAAAGCTTCATAAAGCTCAATGTACGAGTTAGGGGAGACAACTTCAAAAGGTCCGACACTTTACCTTTTTCGGGGAGTATATCGCTAATGCCCGTATGGTGACCAGCAGCATGGTAACAAGTAGGGACATTCGGCACGTGGTACACTGAACAAACCCGGACACATTACACATGTACCGGTGTAGCCATGGAATGTCCGGATTAGTGTTCCCTGAAGCCTGGAGAGAGGGGGGAGTGACCCAGTTTTCAATTAATTTTTACTACCTGTATATCTAAATTTAAAACCCGCTAGTTCATAGCTGAATACGTGGGGGGATAAGTGGAGTCTCTATACCTGAATCACTAGTGTAATTACAGTAAAAGGGGCAGCCAGAGCCCCTGTCAACATATCACTGAGACACATGTGAAGGAGGAGATGTAGGTTGGTCTTTCGTAAACTAGTCTTATCCCTGTCATTCGCCATCTGAAACACATCATAGTTAGCTGATACCCTACCAAGAAATAATTGCAACTTCGTCGCAATACTTCTGCAATTAATTGAATACAGATTGGGAAATAACAGTGCAGTTCATAAGTTTTGATTGGGCAAGCATGTGCAATTGCTTGCAATCAATTGCCCAATTGCGCGCCACCCTGTGTCCCTGTAACCATGGGTTGTTAGGAAGCTTAACATTCCTGCGCCGACAGATTAGTTTCCATATATGGTAACTTCTTCCCGCTGCTCCAATGTACAGCGTGTTACAGTGTGTTTGGGGATCTAAGAAGCTATGAAGGTCACGGATCGAGGAATGAAAAGAAGGGTTTGAAGTAAGAAAGTGAACAGATCGGATAAAAAGGAGTAACTACATACCTTGCATTACATCCCCTTCTTACATACCTTGCACATTACGGATATTTTGACGATTCCGTAGAGATTTCCAAATGTGGCAGCTATTGCCACAGCAGCATAACAGAACGAAACACAAAGGAGGGTTCCGGGGTGAGTCGTCATGGCTATATTAGGAAGGGTGAGTCGTCATGACGATATGGCTATATTAGGGAGGGTAGGTTGTCATGGTGCAATGGCTATATTAGGAAGGAATTGGGATTGGGAAGGAAATAATGATCTAGCAGTCGATCGAACCCCGATTTAACGGTACATATACCGGGCGTAGTCTAAATGCTGATCAGTGGAAGCCCATCTCTCTTGAATCTTGAATCTAAAAGAACTGATTTTAGATTCAAGAGAGATGGGCTTTAACTGATCAGCATTTAGTCAAATTCTTGATTCGGCAAGCAAACACAAAGGGTTGATAAGTGAGTAAAAAATATCAAAACAGGTAGAAAAGTAGAGATCTGTCAACAAATCAATTCCAAGCCACTTGCGTGTGTCAGCGTGTGGTGGCAGCGTGTCTAGACACACACATAAAGATAGGGCAATACAATATCAGGTGATTTCAGTTGATCAGCTGAACCCGCACAGAGCGCTCTGTCATTTTATGAAATACAAAGCAGTGGGGGAGGCCAAATGAAACTGGGGGAGGATAGATGAAACGAACTAGCCAAGGCCAGCTTGTCTATCAATTAGAACATTATATAGGCCAACATCTTGACCCCTTAAAGTTACACGACACACGTGTGCGTGTGCAGACTGCAGCAGCATTTCATAGTTGATCAGTTAATGAAATAGTCTAGGAGTCACGTTGGTAATGAAATTAGGTACCCCTCTGCTATATATGCAATAAAAGGGGTGACTTCGTAACCAACTAGGAGTCAGGTTGTTAGAAGAGTACAACATTTGGATAGACTGATTGAACAAGGGTTCTCTCTACATGTGACCCCTAGCCGACGTCCCCCTCCCTCCCGGAATAATAATACTCCTTTCTCCACTATACATAAATAACCAGTTCATGTATTTCCTAGCAGCAGTAGTAGTATGTGTGGTATATTTGCATGTTTCGGGGAGGACTGTGACAGAGCGCTGTGCGTGGAAAGCGCTTTAAAACAGGTAACTTTCATGTGAAGAAAAAAGATTCCAAGCTCCATATCACCAACATGAATATCTCGATTAACAAGTGCATTTCCACATAAGCCAAACAAAATATTTGTCCCTATAAACTGATAAACTTCAGCTTTCAAAATAGTAGAGGAAAAACTGCCCAAAAATAAGCTAAAAAGGCAACTAATTGTTAACATTCCTGCGCCGACAGATTAGTTTCCATATATGGTAACTTCTTCCCGCTGCTCCAATGTACAGCGTGTTACAGTGTGTTTGGGGATCTAAGAAGCTATGAAGGTCACGGATCGAGGAATGAAAAGAAGGGTTTGAAGTAAGAAAGTGAACAGATCGGATAAAAAGGAGTAACTACATACCTTGCATTACATCCCCTTCTTACATACCTTGCACATTACGGATATTTTGACGATTCCGTAGAGATTTCCAAATGTGGCAGCTATTGCCACAGCAGCATAACAGAACGAAACACAAAGGAGGGTTCCGGGGTGAGTCGTCATGGCTATATTAGGAAGGGTGAGTCGTCATGACGATATGGCTATATTAGGGAGGGTAGGTTGTCATGGTGCAATGGCTATATTAGGAAGGAATTGGGATTGGGAAGGAAATAATGATCTAGCAGTCGATCGAACCCCGATTTAACGGTACATATACCGGGCGTAGTCTAAATGCTGATCAGTGGAAGCCCATCTCTCTTGAATCTTGAATCTAAAAGAACTGATTTTAGATTCAAGAGAGATGGGCTTTAACTGATCAGCATTTAGTCAAATTCTTGATTCGGCAAGCAAACACAAAGGGTTGATAAGTGAGTAAAAAATATCAAAACAGGTAGAAAAGTAGAGATCTGTCAACAAATCAATTCCAAGCCACTTGCGTGTGTCAGCGTGTGTGGTGTCAGCGTGTCTAGACACACATAGAAAGATAGGGCAATACAATTTCAGGTAATTTCAGTTGATATATTAACCCGTACAGAGAGCTCTGTCATTTTATGAAATAAAAAGCAGTGGGAGTTACAAAAACTTCCAGTAGCTTGGTCCCGGGTGCAGTCACGCATACAGAAATAATAATTAATCTAAAACGCGATGTAAAGAAAGAACTTCAGCTAACATTTGTAGTAGTTCTCTAGCTTGAAATGGCGGGGCACGTGATAGGGAAGCCCGATGCTAGATGAAACGAGCCATGAAGGCCACAAGTTAAGCACTGACAGCTTGTATCAATTAGAACATTATTAATAGGCCAACATCTTGAACCACGTGTGGGTGTGCACTGTGCAGACTGCAACAGCATTTCATACCTGATCAGTTAATGAAACAGGCTAGGAGTCACGTTGTTGGAGAAGAGTACAACAATTGGATAGACTGATTACTTTCTATGTGACCCCGGCCCTAGCCGACCTCCCCCTTCTCCACTGCATAACTAATCAGTTCACATAATTTCCAGTAGCAGTTCAGTATCATGTGTGGTATATTTGCATGTTTTGGTGAGGACTGTGACAGGGCGCTGTGCGTGGAAAGCGCTTTAAAACAGGTAATGTTCATATGAAGAAACAAGACTCCAAACTCCATTATACTAAAATGAATCTCTTGAGTAACATGTGTATTTCCACCTATTACTACAGTCGGACCCCGATTTACCGGGCCCCGATATACCGGAACCCCGATTTACCGGGAGATAAAGTTCCCCCGATACAGGAAATTAACGGCTATTTGACCCCGATATACCGGACACCCCGATTTACCGGGCAAAATCCTTTCCCCCAGGATCCCGGTAAATCGGGGCCCGACTGTAATAGCATACATATTTGTTCCTAATTTTGATAAACTTCAGCTTTAAAAAACAATTCATCAGGTACACAGAGGGCCGGATGATTTCTATTGCCATCCAATTGTTAACGGACTCTTTTGCTTTGTTCGACTCAACATCATGGACAGATCTGATTCGGGTAAGGGAGGAATATTGACAAATACTGCAGATCTGACTGCAGTACACCTACCAGAACTCTGGAAGGTGTTCAACAAAACTAGCTGACAAAGATTAAGGAACTGTGACATATGCATAACCACGCTAGTGACCAGTGACCTAACTGAACACGCCTGTAAAATATCATTATATTTCCAGTTCATGATCCATCTTCTCTCTCCCTTTCCTCTCTCTTCCTCCCTTCCTTTCTCTTTCGCCCTCTCCCAAATCTTTCACATGATGACCCGACGTCTGAAATAATTCAACAACTTATTACACACACTGACCGCCATGATTCCCCCAATTCTCAAGAACTGACCCCCAAACCCCTCCTACCCCGGGTGATATCTCAATAACTGACTCCCTCCCCCACCACTGCAGGTAGGCAACCGTTCACATTTGGCCAGTACACCGGCATGACCAACGGCGAGATCTACAACCACAAGGCCCTGGAAGAAGATCACAAGATCGAACCAGTGGGTCGGAGTGACTGTGAACTGATCCCTGCACTCTTTGAGAAAGTTGGCACCGATCTTCCCAAACTACTGAACGGGATGTTTGCTACCGTAGTGGTGGATAACAAGTCAGGAAACGTGTTCATTGCACGAGATCACATGGGTATCATCCCCCTGTACTGGGGCAGTGACAGCAAGGGGAGGTTGTATGTGAGCAGCGAGCAGAAGTGTCTGGTGGGTGTCTGTGAGAGAGTTGAGAACTTCCCCCCTCGGTGTTATTACCACGGACCTCCCACCATGGGGGCAGTGACACAATGGTACACGATGGACCACTGGGTTCCAGCACCTTTCAAAGGTGTGGAGGAAGAGGAGGTGTATGATAGAGTTTACAATGCCATGTATAAAGCTGTAGAGAGGATGCTGCCCTGTGATTGCCCCAATGGAGTGCTACTGAGCGGTGGACTAGATTCATCCCTTGTCGCTGCCTTCACTAGAAAGATTCTCGGTCCTGATCACGAGCTACACACCTTTACCATCGGCCTTGAAAATGCCCCGGATTTCAAGTTTGCACGTGCAGTAGCTGATCACATAGGCTCCATCCATCACGAGTTCAAATACTCCCTTGCGGAGGGGATTGACCTGGTGCCCGAGGTGATCAAGAAGATAGAGACACCCCATACCACCACTGTTCGGTCCTCTACGCCCAACTACCTACTGGGTAAGAAGATCCACAGTCTGGGGTTCAAGATGGTCCTCAGTGGTGAGGGAAGTGATGAAGCGTGGGGAGGATACCTCTACTTCCACTATGCACCCAACAACGAAGGTAAGCTGTCACAATGGCCCCAGTGTGTCGGGCGTCGGCTCATAATTGCCCCTAACTCTCCCTATCCATTTAACCCCACCTGATCCCCCTTCATTCTTCCAGCTTCCTTTTGCCCCCTACGTAACGACCGGCCCTCCCCTATCCCTCTCCTTCCTCTAAGACCTCTAATCCCCTCCTCACCCTCTAACACCCTTCCTTTATCCCTCCCCGATCCCTCTATCACCCTCCTAATCATCCCTCTCTGCAGAGTTTGAAGCAGAGATGAAAGACAAGTTGGAGCTGCTCCACTACTACGACTGTCTCCGTGCGAACAAGTCCATGCTGGCGAGCAGTGTGGAGGTCCGTGTACCCTTCCTGGATCCTGATCTGCTTGACGTTGCCATGACGATCCCCATAGAGATGAAGTACCCCAAGTTCATCAAGTATAACGGCCGCCCCATTGAGAAGGGGGTTCTAAGGAAGGCGTGTGACCGGGAGAACCTCCTCCCTGCCAGTGTGCTGTGGAGACAAAAGGAACAGTTTAGTGACTCAGTTGGGTATGGTTGGATTGACGGGTTAAAGGAGCATTATGGTGCCATGGGGACCACGGAATCAGAGTATTACCACTCTGTCTACCAGAAACTGGGGTATGCTGATAATGTCCTGTTGGGAGGCAAGACTGTGGCGTGTTCTACTGAGAGGGGTGCGAGCTGGGTGCCAGAGGGGACTAGTAAAGATGATAGTGGAAGGAGTGTTGCTATGGTCCACGAGAGCACTAGTTAGGGAGCTGCTGGTATAGGATGTGTGAAGCGGGGAAGATAGCAAGTTGACAAGATATGGACTATCATGGAGCAGGGATGAGAAGATAGGGACAACTTTGGATGACTTTGAGACTTGTGCGAGTTCAAGCTATTAATCGATATATTGTAGTACTTTTAATCCGAATACTAAAACTAGAGTAATTGTTGTCACTTCCGTTACTTTTGATATGCGACACGCTGTTTAGTTATAAACCATCCTATCAATCATGACTTCAGCAAGTTCAACAACAGCAGGAGTCTGTAAGAAAAACTGTTTCGGCCGTAATCTCTCAATCTCAATGCAGCTGGTGACTTGAACAATGAAGACATGAGCACAATATGGTGCTCTCGAAACAAAAGTTCAGAAATCCCACAAACCAGATTACAACACACATCTCGTCTCCCTATAACACAACAAATCTAGACTAATATAATAACCTAACCCAGCTCTCGACAATAACACGTGTATAAGAGCCTGTAGTAGGTAGGCTTGCTAATGATTATATGCAAAGGTTGATGATTCTACACAAAGGGGAGATAGACCACAAACTAAGACACGGCCAGGCCAATATGCTCTGACAGTGAACATAGCAATGAAATATCATTGGCAGTAGGTATCTGCAGCTATACTGCTATAATAATTATCTTGTATTATATCGGCCATTAAAATAACACATCATAATGTCTCTCTGGATTTGACAGACATGGGAAACTACACTGTAGATTGGTGAAGTAGAGAACACATGTTCATGGGTTCAGTAAGGAATATTACACAGTATGTCACGCACTCTAAAAAATTATGACTTACTGTCTTCTACGTGTCTGACGTCTGTGTGAAATTTTGCTGACTTACTGCGTTTTATGAGAAGTCTAGCAAAAAAGCTCGTTATATGCTTGTAGCTCCTTCATTTTTAAGATCGGTCTCATAGTCAGATATCTGACTATGGTAGCTCGAGGACAGTCGACTGATTGATCAGGCCCGACGATCTGAATAGAGGCCACATCTATGTTATGTAGCTACAATGTAGCCCAATCCAGCAAGGCATTGGGCAAATATTTATTGAAGTCACGGGGGACACAATAGAGGAAAGTGGCACTAATAGTACTTTATTGCTAGACATATCGTATCCTGCACTTGGACCAGATCCTTCTGATTCATGCCTCAGTTGGACCTTATAATAGACGGCCATTATAATAACACTCCTGGATCTTAAGAGCTCAGGATCAGAATTGAAGTGCTATCTGGCCTTTGCCCACTTATTTAAGTAAAGTGCATTATAGACCCAGCTGAAAGATTGCCAGAGGGATATTAGGCAGTAACCTCTCTAGAGACAACTCGACCCGGTTCGTGGGCCTCGTTTCGCTATAAAACGCAGGAGTTGTAAGGATTACTTCTTCACCAAGATAAGGGGAGATGAATCGAGGTAATTGAGCTCCCATTTGTTTGAATTTTTTCCCTGGAAATGATATTCTGGGTCGCCAGAAATTTTATCCAAATTATAGAGCTTATCTCATGAAACAGTAAAAAATATGATATAATTTAAAGTATTGAGTTCCAGGAAACCAGAAACAGATATGAGTCGCACAAAAAGGCAATGGTGAGCCTGAAGCTAGCTGAGAGAAAAGAACAGAGAGAGAAAAGAACAGAGAGAGAGAAAGAGAAAGAGAGAGAGAAGGAATGAGATAAAAGAGTGCCACTGCCCACAGTAGGTAACTCTATATAGGTAGTATGTTTCTTATTAATGTGCTCAAATTTATCCAACGATGTGGCGATCCCTTCTCTTTCCCTCATTAAATCTCTTGCAAGGCCATTGCATTTTGTTTTTTGATCGATTCTGCAAACACAATTGTTTGAATAAAAGAGTCCTATTAGCTGTCTAGTAGAATGCGAATCTAAACCGCGCCATTTGTCAACTTGCTCGATGCCCTTTCGTGCACTTCGCCCACACGGGTTTGAACAAAACAACTGTTCCCCTAGTTACCTCTAGCAACACCCTGTCTATTAGAATGCGAATCTAAACTCTCTTGACAGTACATTAGAGCTGAGACAATATGGTCCGTCAACAGACGACCGAGGAGGTCGTGGACTCCATAGCAGGGAAACCCTCCCCTTCTTATGTCATCCTCTGGCTGGTGCTCATGTCCTTCAATGCGGTATGTTATTTCAAAGTAAAAGTGTAATCAGTATCTTTCGATTTTCAGTAGGGAATATAATACAAGCCTGAACCCCATAAAAAGTTACCTTAACTAGGCCTAATTGATCATCAAACAACCTGAATCCAATCCCTTCCGGGTGCGAGTGACTTCTTAACCATGATTTCAATATCTTCCTTCAGGTGTGTGCGTTGGTGGCATATTTCCCCAACTTTGGTGGTTACCTGCCCTACACAATGTGGCGGTGCTCCTGGGAGAGCGAGGAGTGCTTCAAACGCCTGGAAAACTTCACTGACACGGCAATATTCGGATCAGGGAACCCGGAAGATACATTCTATTTGGATAGCTACTGCTCTGTGGTGCTAGCTGAGCCAGCTACCCGGGATTACAAGATGGCACTGTTGGATGTGGAGGGTAAGGCCCTGGGGGAACTGACTACCAAGATAGGGGTCCTCACCATCTCTAGTGGCAACAATTGCACAGGGGAGAAGTGTACAGTTACGGTGGATTTAGAGGGCTCTGTCGGTGTCAGTATCGCAGACTGCAGATTAGAGTTCCCCACACCCTTGAGAGACAACAACATCCTGATCTGTCACAACAAGGACAACACGACAACCAGTATTGATCTGGATGAGGGTGGAGAAGCAGTAGTTGCCCTGGAGAACTGTACCTCTAATATCAGGTTCGTCCAGTTTGTCCAAGGGTCAGGGTACAATGTACACTGCCCAGACAAGGCGCAGTATAACAAGGACACGATGTGTGGGGTGTAGCGTATCAAAATTAGTCGGTTAGAGTGGGTTTCCCTTTTATAACAATTAATTAGTTGCCTAAATTTTTCAGTTTTTCCTCTACTAAAAACAATATTCCAGGTACACAGGGGGCCGGATGATTTCTATTGCCATCCAGTTGTTAACGGACTCTTTTGCTTTGTTCGACTAAACATCATGGACAGATCTGATTCAGGTAAGGCAGGAACATTGACAAATACTACAGATCGGACTCTGTGTTCAACAAAACCAGCTGACAAGGGACACTATACGACATTATCACGCTTGTCTTAGACAGTGACCTAACTCAACACGCCTTTAAGATATCATATTGCCAGTTCATGATCCATCTTCTCCCTCTACCTCACTCTCCCTCCCTTCTCTCCTTTTCCCTTTCTTTCCTCTCCATCTCTCAAATCTTTCACATGATGACCCGACGTCTGAAATAATTCAACAGCATATTACAAACACTGCCCGCCGTAATTCCCCCAATTCTCAAGAACTGACAGTGACCTCCCCTCCCCCTCCCCTCCCCCTGATATATCAATGACATAACTGATCCCCTCCTCCCCCACTACTGCAGGTAGACAACCGTTCACTTTCGGCCAGTACACCGGCATGACCAACGGAGAGATCTACAACCACAAGGCCCTGGAAGAAGATCACAAAATAGAGCCGGTGGGTCGGAGTGACTGTGAGCTCATTCCTGCTCTCTTTGAGAAAGTTGGCACTGATCTCCCCAAACTACTGAACGGCATGTTTGCTACAGTGGTAGTGGACAACAAGTCAGGAAACGTGTTCATTGCACGAGATCACATGGGTATCATACCTCTGTACTGGGGCAGTGACAGCAAGGGAAGGTTGTATGTGAGCAGTGAGCAGAAGTGTCTGGTGGGGGTCTGTGAGAGAGTTGAGAACTTCCCCCCTCGGTGCTATTATCACGGACCTCCCACCATGGGGGCAGTTACACAATGGTACACCATGGACCACTGGGTGCCAGCACCCTTCAAAGGTGTGGAGGAAGAGGAGGTGTATGATAGGGTGTACAATGCAATGTATAAAGCGGTAGAGAGGATGCTGCCGTGTGATTGCCCGAGTGGCGTGCTACTGAGCGGTGGTCTTGATTCATCCCTTGTCGCCGCATTCACTAGGAAGATTCTCGGCCCAGACCACGAGCTACACACCTTTACCATCGGCCTCGAAAATGCCCCGGATTTCAAGTTTGCACGTGCGGTTGCTGACCACATCGGCTCCATCCACCATGAGTTCAAGTACTCCCTGGCTGAGGGAATTGACCTGGTGCCCGAGGTGATCAGGAAGATAGAAACACCCCATACCACCACTGTTCGGTCCTCTACACCCAACTACCTGCTGGGTAAGAAGATCCACAGTCTGGGTTTCAAGATGGTCCTCAGTGGTGAGGGAAGTGATGAAGCGTGGGGTGGATACCTTTACTTCCACTATGCACCCAACAACGAAGGTAAGCTATCACTGTTCCCAGTGTACCAGCTAACACCGGGGGCCGAAAGCTATTCAATACGCGAAAAGCAGCTTAATTACCCATACCCTAACTAAACTTTTTTAACCCCTATCCCTACCCTCCCTCTAACAGTAACACCTCTAACCCCCTATCCTTTTTCCCTCTCTCCAGAGTTTGAAGCAGAGATGAAAGACAAGCTGGAGCTGCTCCACTACTACGACTGTCTCCGTGCCAACAAGTCCATGCTGGCAAGTAGTGTGGAGGTCCGTGTTCCCTTCCTGGATCCTGATCTCCTAGACGTTGCCATGACGATCCCCATAGAAATGAAGTACCCCAAGTTCATCAAGTATAACGGCCGACCAATTGAGAAGGGGGTTCTGAGGAAGGCGTGTGACCGGGAGAACCTCCTCCCTGCCAGTGTGCTGTGGAGACAAAAGGAGCAGTTTAGTGATTCAGTTGGGTATGGTTGGATTGACGGGTTAAAGGAGCATTATGGTGCCATGGGGACCACGGAGTGTGAGTATTACCACTCTGTCTACCAGAAGCTGGGGTACGCTGATAATGTGTTGTTGGGAGGCAAGACCGTGGCGTGTTCTACGGAGAGGGGTGCTAGCTGGGTGCCTGAGGGGACTAGTAAAGATGATAGTGGAAGGAGCGTTGCTATGGTCCACGAGAGCACTAGTTAGGGAGTAGCTGCTGGTATAGGATGTGTGAAGCAGGGGGCGAGCAGGGATGTGAAGCAGCGGCAAGTTTACAAGATGGAGCAGGGAACTGGGAAGATAGGAACAATTTTGGATGGGACTGGATGACATTGAGTGCGAGTTCAAGCTATTATTCGATATATTGTAGTACTTTTAATCCGAATACTAAAACTAGATCGTTGTTCTCACTTCCGTTACTTTTGACATGTGTGACACTGCAATTATAAACCACCAATCATACAACAACAACAGAAGTCTGCAGTAAGCTGTAAGAAAAATTGTTTCGGCCGTAATCTCGAATCTCAATGCAGCTGGTACACAGTTGTGACTGGAACACGTGAAACACACATGGTGCTCTCGAAACAAAAGTTCAGAAATCCCACAAACCATATTACAACACACATCTCGTCTCCATATAACACAACAAATCTAGACTATTATAATAACCTAACCCAGCTCTCGACAATAACACGTGTATAAGAGCCTGTAGTAGGTAGGCTTGCTAATGATTATATGCAAAGGTTGATGATTCTACACAAAGGGGAGATAGACCACAAACTAAGACACGGCCAGGCCAATATAATGCTCTGACAGTGAACATAGCAATGAAATGACATTGGCAGTAGGTATCTGCAGCTACCTGCTATAATAATTATCTTGTATTATATCGGCCATTAAAATTACGCATCATAATGTCTCTCTTGATTTGACATACCTGGGAAACTACACTACCGATCAGTGTGAAGTAGAGAACAGCATGTACAATGTACATTTCTCCCTCATTTTGGTCTTTCTGATAGTATGTTCAATGTACATTGTACATTGAACATACTATCAGAAAGACCAAAATGAGGGAGAAAGCTCAGTATCCCAAGTTCCTACGACGTCTTTAACAAACAAACGAACACATGTTCATGAGTTCAGTGCAAAACATTACACAGTATGTCATGCCCTCTAAAATATTTCGTGTGACTTACTGTCTTCTACGCGTTTGTGACCTGTGTGAAATTTTGCTGACTTACTGCGTTTTACGAGAAGTCTGGCAAAAAAGCTTGTTATGCTTGTAGCTCCTTCACACATGAACAGAGTTTATCTGAGAGCTTGAAGAGTGAAGAATAAGTTGCCTACCTCAATTTTCATAAAAACCGACTTACTTTCTTTTACGTCATGGTAGCTCGAGGACAGTCGACTGTTAAATTGCTCATGCACGGAAAGCAGTGTCAAGCGACTCAAGTCGACTGATCGATCAGGCCCGACTACTGAAAAGAGGCCATATCTATAATTATCTATATTATGTAGCTACATTGAAGCCCAATCCAGCAAGGCATTGAAGTCACGGGGGACCCATCAATAATAGAGGAAAGTGGCACTAATGGCACTTTATTGCTAGACGTATGGATTCTACCCTTAGTAGATACAATAGTGTCAAGGATTTCCTTACTCAAGTGTAAGGGGGCCTCTCCTGCACTTGGACTATGATCCTATATAACTTTTGATTCATACAAAAGCTCTGCCATGCCTCAGTTGGACCTTATGATACAAGGTCAATATTTAGGTGCCGGCAGGCACCTCCGACCCGAAGAAAACAGCAAAAA